>NW_021026670.1:381916-421284 GCF_004153795.1 Camellia sinensis | reverse complement strand
CGTGGATTTAAGCACGGGTGGATCAAGGCTCTCCAGGCCACAGAGGCTCTCCGGGCAACAGGCGTTGATTCGGCGTCTCCGCTATATCAGAGGCATCATTTTCCCTTTTTAGCTTTTGAAGTCGAGAAGAGTGATGACGAGGGGGATGCCAAATAAAAATGAACATATTATACCGCTCTAACGTAGATTGGGAGCGAATTATGTATTATTGATCAATTTAATGTAACATATTATTTTAAATGTTTGCATGTTGTTTCAGTTTGTGTTTATAAATTCCGTGAAAATCATCTTTCATTTTTTATTTTTCACCAACGACGTTTATGCTTGTCAATCATAATATATGAAAAGCGCGCTGAATTTGGCGGCTTACTCGGCCCAAAAGTGACATTCACTGATGGGGCTCTGAATTCGGAGGCTTTAATTTGGCCAATCGAGATCCACGAAGGGTGCTCCGAATCTGGAGTTTTACTCGGCCCAAAAGTGGCATTCACTGATGGGGCTCCAAATTCGGAGGATTTTACCTTGGCCAATCGTGAGATCCATGAAGGGCGCTCCGAATCTGAAGTCTTACTCGGTCCAAAAGTGGCATTCATTGATAGGGCTCCGAATCCGGTGGCTTTTAACCTGTCCAATTGTGTGATCCATGAAGGGCGCTCCCAATCCGGAGTTTTAATCGGCCCAAAAGTGGTATTCACTGATGGGGCTCCGAATTCGAAGGCTTTTAGCTTGGCCAGTCGTGAGATCCACGAAGGGTGCTCCGAGTCCAGAGTCTTACTCGACCCAAAAGTGGTATTCACTGATGGGGCTCCGAATTCGGAGGCTTTTAACTTGGCCAATCGTGAGATCCACGAAGGGCGCTCCGAATCCGAAGGCTTTTAACTTAGCCAATCGTGTGATCCACGAAGGGCATTCCGAATCCAGAGTTTTACTCGGTCCAAAAGTGGCCAATCGTGAGATCCATGAAGGGCGCTCCAAATTCGAAGGCTTTTAACTTGGCCAATCATGTGATCCACGAAGAGCGCTCCGAATTCGGAGGCTTTTAACTTGGTCAATCGTGTGATCCACGAAGGGCGCTCTGAATTCGGAGGCTTTTAACTTGGCCAATCGTCTGATCCACGAAGGGCACTCCGAATCCGGAGTCTTACTTGGCCCAAAAGTGGCATTCACTGATGGGGCTCCGAATTCGGTGGCTTTTAACTTGGCTAATCGTGAGATCCACGAAGGGCACTCCGAATCCGGAGGCTTTTAACTTGGCCAATCATGTGATCCACGAAGGGCGCTCCGAATCCGTTGTCTTACTCGGCCCAAAAGTGGCATTCACTGATGAGGGTCCGAATTCGGAAGCTTTTAACTTGGCCAACCATGAGATCCATGAAGGACGCTCCGAATCTAGATGCTTTTGATTTTGAACTAAAATTCCATATAGTGAGATAAGAAATCTTGCATTATAGGAGTGAAAGTTGTACACGGTGAGTATTCAAAACGAGTTATCATGCCCCACATGTCAGGTTAATGATAAAATTTACGCAAATACGTGGAATTCCAAGGGTGCGACAGACTTCTCCCAGACATGTCTTTGAGCTGATATGCCCCTATTCCCATGATTGAATCGATTTGATAGGGGCCGTCCTAGTTAGGACCCAATTTTTTGTTAGCCAGATTCGTGGCAGCTGGAAGTACTTTCTTGAGGACCAATTCTCCTGGTGTATAGCGGCGTAGCTGAACATGTTGATTATATGACTTAGCAAGCTGTTGCTGGTACTGTGCCATGGACGCAAGGGCACAGTCTCATCGTTCTTCAATCAGAGTCAAATCCAAGGCTAACATCATGTCATTTCGGCCCATACCAAAAACTTTCGATTTCAAGGTTGGGAGGCCAATCTCTAAGGGGATGATTGCCTGAGTTCCAAAGCACAAAGCAAACGGCGTTTCCTCAGTGGATCGCCTCGGCGTAGTGCAATGAGCCCACAACACACTTGGCAACTCTTCGACCCATCCGCCTTTCGGTTTTTCCAGTCTCTTCTTGATGCCGCCCAAGATGGCTTTGTTGGAGGCTTCGGCTTGACCATTGCTCTGTGGATAAGCTAGCGTGGAGAAATAAGGCTGAATACCATATTTGTTGCACAGTTCCCGGTAGACGCCACAATCAAACTGGGTGTCGTTGTCTGAAATAAGTGCTCTTGGAATGTCGAATCGTGTTATGACATTTCTCCATACAAAATTCTTAACATTAGTATCTCGAATGAGCGTTAGTGCCTCTGCTTTGGCCCATTTTGTGAAGTAATCTGTCGCGACAATCCAAAATCGCTTGTTGCCCGGGGCACGAGGTAATGGTCTGACAATGTCAAGTCCCCATTGGGTGAATGGCCAAGGACTGGTGATAGAGCTTAACTCTTCAGCAGGAAAATGGGTTAAAAAGGAAAACTTCTGGCATTGTTCACATTTCTTGACGTACCACTCGGCATCAGCGCTCATTGTCGGCCAATAATACCCTTGTGTCACAGCTCGATGAGCCAAAGAGCGCCCGGAGGAATGGGCACCACAACTACCTTCATGTATTTCAGTCAGGAGCTCTTCGAATTTATCCGGATGAACGCATTCTAGATATGGACCAGAAAGGGATTTTTTGTAGAGCTTTCCTTGCGGATCCAAGTAATATCGCAGGGCTTTGTTTCGCAGTCTGTGTGTTTCTTTCTTATCTGCCGGGAGCTGTTCAGAAGACAAGAATGCAGTGATAGGGTCCATCCAACTTGGACCTGATTCTATGATATTAATTAGAATGGACTCTGAGGGGGCAATACTTGACTTAGGGATGAATCCTACTTCAATTGTCCGTTTGATTTTTGAGTTAATGGCGGAGGCTAGGCAGGCCAGGGCATCTGCATGTGTGTTCTGATCCTGGGTTATTTGATTTAGTTCATGATGGTCAAATTTTTCCAGCAAAGGATTCGTCGTTTTCATATAAGATGTCATTCGGTCATTTTTGGCTGCGTATTCCTCTTTCAATTGGTTGATGACTAGCTTTGAATCACAGAAGATAAGCAGACGCCGAGCACCAAGGAGATGTGCATTCCGTAAGTCGATTAACAATGCTTCGTATTCAGCTTTATTGTTCGATGTGTTGAAGCCCAGTTTTACAGCCTGCTCAATTATTGCCCCGTCGGGAGCCAAGATCACTACGCCCGCCCCACTGCCACGTTGGTTGGACGATCCGTCACAATACAACAGCCAAATGTCCCCAACATAAATTCCCCAGTTCGGCTTAGGTTGAATCTGATCAGACTTAAAGTCGGCGAGGCCTCCAGTGAATTCAGCCACAAAGTCGGCAGGCACTTACCCCTTGGTTGAGGTCCTCTGCAGAAATTGAATATCGTACTGGCCGAGTTCAATGGCCCACTTTGAAACGCGCCCCGATGCTTCTGCACTACGAAGTACTGACCAGAGGGGGTAGTCCTTTAGTACCCCAATGGTATGGCCCTGAAAGTAATGCATCAGTTTTCTTGCTGCCATGACGAGGGCAATGCTAAGTTTTTCCAATGGAAGGTAGCGTGTTTCGGCGTCAACCATTGCTTTGCTCACATAATACACTGGCCGTTGCTCCCCAAGTTCTTCTTTTAACAGTACAGCGCTGACGGCCCGATCAGAAACTACAAGATATAAAATGAGCAGATCACCTGCCGAAAGTGTTGTCAAGAGTGGGACTGATCGGAGGTAAATCTTCAAACCGTTCAAAGTGGCTTCACACTTGGAGGTCCATTCAAAAGCTTTACCCTGCCATAGGGTATAAAATAATTGTCGGCAACGATCTGTGAAACGACTGATGAACCTGTTGAGTCTGGCGGCCATCCCCATCAGCTTTCGAACCTCCTTGACCGACCGAGGAGAGCCGAGTTCTAGAATTACTATGATTTGCCTCGGGTTGGCTTCGATTCCGCGGTGTTTAACAATGTAGCCAAGGAATTTGTTGAATTCGATCCCAAATGCACATTTGGAAGCGTTTAGCTTAATTTTGTACTTGCGTAAAATGCCGAATGTTTCTTCCAGATCGGCTAGATGAGTTTGCTCCTCTTTGGACTTTACCACCATATCGTCAATGTACACTTCCATAGTACAGCCGAGTTGCTCCTTGAATATGGCAATGACTAGTCTTTGGTAAGTTGTCTCCGTGTTCTTCAGCCCAAAAGGCATAACCTTATAGCAATAGGTTCCTCTTGGAGTGAGGAATGCAGTTTTGTCTTGGTCCTCTGGATGCATGGCAATTTGATGGTAGCCTCTGTAGGCATCCAAGAAGCTCATACGTTGATGATGTGCCGTGACATCTACGAGTTGGTCTATTCTGGGGAGGGAAAAGCAATCCTTGGGACAAGCTTTGTTTAAGTCTGTGAAATCCACACAAACACGCCAAGTTCCATTTTTCTTCTTTACAACCACAATATTCGACAGCCATGTAGGATAAGTCACTTCGCGGATTGCCCCGGCATCAAGTAACTGGTCAACTTCTTCAACAATGGCAGCAGTGTGTTCCGCGGCTGACCGCCGGCTTTTCTGATTAATCGGCTTACATTTGGGGTCAAACGTTTAATCGGTGCTAAGAAACAGATGGATCCACCCCCGGCATCTCAAATGGTGACCACGCAAATACATCAAGGTTACCGACTAAGAAGGAAACTAGCTGCTGCCTGTCGACTTTATTCAGGGAAGCGCCAACCATGAAGAACCAGTCAGGGTTCCCGTTAATTTCAACTCGATCCAGATCTTCGATTGCCTTTTCATTTGGAAGCCGCCCAACATCCTCGAGGCTTCTCGATCCAGCACCTCAATAGAATTCACTTCCAGCTCTCTTGGTGTCTTTGAGGCGAGAAGATAACATGCTTGTGCCGATTTCTAGGAACGACAAATTTGTTCAATGCCGCGTTCAGTCGGGAAGTGAAGTAGTTGATGATAGGTTCTTGGCACGACCTGCATGGTATGTAGCCAAGTGCATCCCATGATAAGATTATATGGCTAAGGAAGCTTGACAACCAAAAATTTCACATCCACTAATTGGGAGCCCGCTCGAACTGGCAGTGTGATTTTGCCCAACTGATATTCCAGATTAGTGTTGAAGCCGAATAACAGGTAATGAGCTGGAGACAGGTCTGATTCAGTGAAGCCAAGTTTGAGGAAGGTCTTGTAGTACATAACTTCTGAAGTGCTCCCCTGATCAATGAGAACACGCTCAATGGTGAATCGATTTAGGCGTAGCTCGATGACCAAGGGATCAATGTGGGGGAGCGTCACGCCGGCCAAATCTGAATCATCGAAAGTAATACACATAGCTTCGTGGGGCCGTTTCGCTGGTGTGATTTGCTCTTGGGGGTGAGGATGTGACTGAATTGTATGTACGGCGGATGCCGTCGGCAAGCTATATATCATATGGATTACGCCGAATGGAGGTGAATCCTGCCATAGAGTAACTGTTTTGGTTGAGTCGTTCTTTCGGACATGTTGCTTATGCCGACTGTCTTGTACTAACTCCTTAAGGTGATCTTTCAAAGCATAACAACTTTCGGTATCATGACCGTGGTCTTTGTGATATTCGCACCGCCTATCCTGTCTCCTTGTGTCGGGAGGTCCCACCATCTTGGGTGGCCAATTGAAGAATGGTAGATGTTGTACTTTAGACATAACCATGTTGATCGGCTCTGATAACTCTATATATTCTTGTCTACGCGCTTTATGTGTCTTCTATCCACTTGAAGTTGCTCATTATACTGATGTTAACATTGGTCGTTTGATCGGCGCGAATCTCGTCTTTTGTCTCGTTTCGTCCAATTTCATGGTTCAGGGCATCGTGATGGTACAAAATCTATCGGCTGGATGATTTCAGATGGGGCCGTCTTGTTGGCCTTGTGCCCGACTTTGACCCGCAGGACGTCATCTTCCACATTGCAACATTCCTCGACTTTCTTTATCAACAGCCAGACTGTTTTGGGGGGCTTTCTGGCTAAGCAGCTGTGAAGAGTACTATCAGGATGCAACCTCATTTTAAAGGCGGTGATGGCCATGGAGTCATTGCAGACATCATCTACGAGATTAAAGTATTCCCAATAGCGCGCCGAATACGCTCGTAGGGTTTTCCCTGGTTGGATTTGCATTGCCCAGAGAGAATCGGCCTGCTTCGGCTGGACCTCATTGGTGATAAACCTTGCCCTGAAGGATTTTTGGAGTTGATGGAAGCTCTTGATCGATGCCGGCTCCAATTTATAGTACCATCTGACGGCCAAAGGTCCCAAACTGCTCGGAAATATTCGACACATGAGGGCCTCGTCGTCTGCATGTAGCGTCATGGCTTGCTTATAATGACGGATGTGATTTGTGGGGTCCAATTTTCCATCGTATAGGGTGAATGATGGAGCTTTGAACTTTTTGGGTAGCACTGCCCTTGCAATCCTTCGAACAAAGGGGTCATGTTGATCCACTTCGTCTGAACCATTTCTTTTTCGCTTATTCCGTGCACATGGACTCTCTTCGGAGGAACTGGAGGTTTCGACACATCCCTTCTTTTTGGATTCGGGGGATGATGAGTCAGAATCACCGTCACTATCTTGTCTCCGAACTCGAGGTCATCGACCGTCCCTTCTCAGAGGTCGTCCTAGATCTTGGCGTGTGACCTGTTAGGATTTTTCCACCTCCAAGGCCAAATCCTGTCGAAGGCGCTCGTTCTCAACGATCATGTTTTCCAATCTCTGTTTGTTTTGCTTCGCCCGATCCATGATCGCTTGCATTGTCTCATGTGCTGATGTCGAGGGTGAGGTCTAGGAAACTGAGTCGAAGTTCAAGGTTCTTCGTGCAGTGATGGTCTCAGGCCCGAGCATGTTGCTTGGAGTGGTTTCGTCCCGTTGTATAAGGTCGTCAATGACTATCGGAGGATTTTCTATTACGTCTGCCATGGATATGCTGGAGTATTTCCACAGAAGGCGCCAATTGTAGAGAAGTGGTTGGGAAATACCCTTTGGATCCAGTAGGACGCTCGTGATCCTCAGCTAGTCACCTGAAAAGGAATGAACACTCCGGTTGGGGGTGACGGAATTAGCACTCCGACGAATAAGTCAGTGTATACTCTCTTGGTTGCTTATATCTCAAGTTAAACTTATTTGTCCTCACTTGCCTCTTTTGGCTGATGCTCCTCTTATTTATAATCGTCCTCGATGTTGATGGTTGGGCCCACCTTTCATCCAATGAACAATCGCTCATTCGGCTATCTCTTCATATTCGACTATATCTTTATATTCGGCCCAATCTACAACTGATAGACCGATCTAAATATTCGACCTCTGTCTCTTGGGACTGGAGCTGTATTGTACACGGTTTAGTTTCCTTTTTTATTCTATTTGGCTATCCTACGTAATAATTTACTTGGCCCCCACATTTACAGTTTACAGTTAACATACAACTACCCTTAAAAAATTACACTCATTCCAATGTGAAAACATAAAACAAATTTTTAAAAAGTGAAAATCAACTATTTTGATTGTTCAATCAACAAGCATAGTAACAAAAACAACAAACATACGACTAGCTTTTGGAAAAATAAAGTTCATATCAAAATACAATATGAATTTTAATAATTTATAATTAACATACAATTAACCTTAAAAAAAATTAAACTTGTCATGCCCGTATTTTATTACACGGATAACATTACCAATATCCATTAATTAAGTCCATTTACAAATGATCATTCATCCTTTAATGAAATGATAAATAATTAAATATACATATTCCCTCTCGTTATACAACAATGACATTTACATACAAATAAAAGAAATGCCCTGTGACTTACAATAAAAGAGAAGACACTATTCTTTACACAAAAAAAAAAAAAAAAAAAAAAAAAAAAAAAAAACACTAAGCCAAACAAACAAATGAAGTATTACAATCCATCACTATATTACACTTATGAAATGAAAAAATCCATTGTTTGATCTTCTAATTCGAAAAGCATTCCCTGTACACATGTATAGGCAGAAGGTGAGCAACCACTAGCTCACCAAACAATCTCATATTAAAATATTAGAAGATATGCAGGTACAAAGGTATTCATACATATACATGAAATCATATCATGTCAAGCCATAGAATTTTATCACATAATCTCCTAAATCCAATTTATTTAATTAACCACAATTAGTTAACTTAAATAAATAAACATGCTTTAATAACAACAGGATATCATTTTCAATTCATTCAATTATCTCATTATCAATTAAATCAAATAATTAAACAATTCATAATGACATCTAACAAAGCATCAAACACATTTTATACAATCTTATGAGATGAATGCATCTGGCATGTCATGATCAAAATATTTTTTTCATTTTTTGAAAATCTCGTGCACAATGCCAATTTGAAAACACATTAATCTAACAATTTCAATAAAATTTCAAGGTGGTAAATACGACTCTGGTAATCCCTAGGTTGGTGTCTGCAAGTAGGCATATCAAGCATTACCAAATCCCCACTTTACTGGTCTCTCATCGGAAGGGCAGTGGTATCTCCTCTGCGCGTGTTTTTGGTCTTTCACCATGGACACTCAGGCCAACTTAAACCAACATCAAACTACACCCCCTATCCGGACTTACCAATGTATTTACCCAAAACAAATCCAAATGATCTTGTTTCCCAAAAATAATTCCTTTCTCAAAACAATAGTTTTCAATTACAATTCAAAATCCATGATAACAATGAAATGGAATGGCAATGCAATATAGTTCAAATTTCAATTCCACCACACAATGTTCCATTGTGATCAAATCCCATATCTCTATCAATGTAATATCATGATACAATTCCAAGAGATAATACAATAATATCCATATTCATAGTCTCCACATGTTAATCAGCATTCCTAATTTAGTCATTTCAAGACAAATCTATAACATATTATATAACCAACTTCCAAAGTTTCAACATTTCTCATCCTTTCAAGAAATCCACCATTTAAATGCAACATGATAAATTTTCACCGATAGCTAAAATAGTTATCTCTAATATATTAATTAAAAGATAACAATATGGATATACAATCCAACATATAACCATAACCTGGAATCTCCCATGATTCCCAACATTTAGAAACAACCCATATTCCATATTTTAAAGACAACTTTTCAAGACTTATATAACTTTCCGTTAAACTCAACATTTCAAATGAGTAACTAATACTCAATATTTGAAAAGTTTCATAAGTGTTTTCTGAATCAAACCCTTAATTTTGAAAACCAAACAAAGTGTTTTCTCAAAAATCCGACAACTCCCAAAACATTACCATTTAGAATTTTTTCACAAATTGGGCTTTCTCACTTTCGAATATCCACGTGTAATTTTATATACAAAAATGCCTTAAATAGCAAGATTATACATAAATAACTCCCAATTTAACCAAACCCTCAATTCACACTTCAAACATCTCATATATGAAATTAATGTTCAAAAACAACATATTAGCATACACCAAATATTAAAACTATTTATCAATTTCCCAATTATTTTGACTCACACAAAACTTTCAATCAATCTTTGTTTCACCTCAACCAATGTAACCAATATGATTTTTTACCAAATCACATACTTATTAAATATTACCATTTTCATCCTACTATATCAAAAGTCATGGTATAATCTCAATAACACACTTTTAACCATAACAGATATAACCTTTTAACCAAAACTAATTTAATCCACTAAATTAGTAAGTTTATTATATTCAAAAAATTTCAAATTTATAACATCAAACCTAATTTCACATGTCTCATCCCTCAAACATAATAATATTTTCACATAACCATTTTTTCATGCCAAGCTACTTAAAGAGGTAATATTTTTCTCCAATTCCCTACTAATAACAATTTCACAACTTTTTTCTAAAATTACCAAACCAACATGATATTTACATCAAAATTATGAAATATGCCCGAGAGTAACATTTTCAAGGTTATGAGTTCGGAAGTCCACATTTTCACCTTTTTATTTTCACAAAACTGCACACAACTAAATCATCAACATATCATTTTTCATCAAATATCATGAATGTAACACTTTTAAGTTTTTAATCTCAAAACAACTCTATAATCTCAACTTAACAATTTACACAATATTCCTCAATATCAATTTATTTTTCTAAAAAAAAAAAAAATTCCAGAATCAAAGAAAAAAAATATTTCAACTTTATATTTCTCAAAATAAATCATCTAATCATACTATGACGTAGATACAATCCATACAACCTTTAAATTTTATTTTCAGATTTTTTTTACAAAATTAACAACACAAAATGATTTTTCCAAAATCAATCTCAAAATGTTAACATTCTTAACATTTCAACATAATTTTTCTTTCAAAAATCAGCAAACAAAAATCTGAAAATTATATATATATATATATGCAATGCCTCTTAAATAACATATTTTCTCAAAATAATCATAAAAACAAAAATCTGAAAATTATATATATATATATATGCAATGCCTCTTAAATAACATATTTTCTCAAAATAATCATAACATAGCTTCAATGTAATAATATGAAGAAAGTTCCTACATCAAATATGAAGAAAAATTAATCCGAAAATGTTAACATCACCCGATCATGAATCTGAAACCACCATTATGAAAATCAGGACGAGCTCTTCGACTTTCATTTAAAATACTTTTATAAAATCTCACTCTAAGAACTCTCACTTAAAATTTAAAAGTCGACCAACAATAAAGGCCAAAAAGTTGACCACCAATGGAGAGAGAGAGAGAGAGAGAGAGAGAGAGAGAGAGCTCTGCTCAAAAGAAAGCAAAGGAAAGAAAAGTAGAAAAGAAAGAAAGAGAAAGAAAGAAGTCTGATGGGAAGGGGCGTGGGGGACTGCCCACGTGGGGTTCACTTCCCCATACAAATTAACACAAAATGTATGATAATAACACTTTCAAAATTTTGTATTATAAAATGATATAATTTTTTCCCTTGCAAAATATAATATTTTTATACATCACAAAATATAATAATTTTATACATCACAAAATATAATATTTTACTCACTACAAAATATATATATTTTCATTCCTTATAAAATATATAATTTTTCACTATATAGTACACACCATAAAATTAATTATCAAATATTTATTATAGTCCTATATAATAAATAATAACAACTTCTAAGGTGGTTATTACCAATCACATAATTAAAAAGGACCAAACAGCTAAACATGAGTCGTTAAACAAACTCAAATTAAATTAAATCTAAATTATGGGTCTCACCCATAAGTCAAACATGATCCAATTATATACTAAAATAGACCCAACAAATTTATCTCAAATCATGGTCCAAACAACCAAAACTCAAATTTCGAATTCTGGTATAAATTAAATTGAACACCAATCAGTCTGCAAATTCACATAAAATAAACGCACACTATTAAATTTCAAAATTTCTATCCAACATGCTAGACTCTCATAAGAACAACATAATAAAAATTTTCATAATTTCTGAGGTCGAAAATTATATTTAAAAAAAAAATTATTACAAAATTGAATTATTTTTGCACATAACTTTACACAACACTCCAATCCAATTATTACTCAATTAATTTATGTATTGACTATTTTAAAAAATATATTTTGGGTTATTACAAAATTCATACTAATGTGAACATTTATACTGCAACGTTAAAACACGAAACAAAAAAATTTTAAAAAAAATAATTGAAAATCGACTATTTCAATTGTTCAATGGCAATAAAAATGATTATTCAACCAAAAAGTATAGCAACAATCAATATATAACAAATTATCAAACAATCTATAAAAAATATCAAATAATTCATATATATTGATGCACATTTTTAGAAAAATCTGTATGTAATCAACTTCAACATCATACTGGCGAATAAATTACACAATGGTAGTGATTACACAAATTGACGAAGAGGCTACGGTATTGTTCATCGGTTTACCATCATCTTTGTTGCAAGTCTATCATCATCTCTATCATTGGTCTACATGAATAACTTACATTCTCTTTCAAATGTTCTTCCATGGTAGTACCTTATTGTAAAATAATGGTGTATGAAGATCTTGGATCAAGTGAATCCCTCACATTGAGGTAAAGAAAATACTGAAAATAATGTATTTTTATATTTATATACACTATTATATATAATATATATTATAATAAAAGGTTATAAGGATAAAATAGTTCACACAATACTTCTAGTATGAGAAAAAAGACTTACTGGAGTATAAGTTTAAATGTATGAGACTATGTGGAATACAAGAGTACTTGGTGAACATATTGGGTTATAAGTCCTCTAAATGGGATTTATAAATAGGATGCAGCTTGCCTCTAATCCGATCTTGGATTGACGGTGCTGTTAGGCCCATGGGGGCTCACCACGGGTCTCGTTTTGATAATCTGAGTCGTTTAATGTGTAGAAATCGTCGAGTACTATATGCTCGTAAAAAAATCACGTTAATCAGATACCAATAGCTATGTGATCAAATCAGTTTTGTATAAAATAAAAAAAAAAAGATGGTGAATAAATTAATGGTTGACAAAAAACTGATCCGATGGAATAGTTATCGATATCCAATTAACGTGAGTTTTTACAACTTTATAATACTCGATGAGTTCTACATATTGAACGGTTCAGATTATCAAAACGGAACTCGTAATGAGCCCTCACGGGCCGAACAACACCGTCTAGTCCGATCTTGAACTGGAGGCAAGCTGCTCCCTTATAAATAAATCTCTTAAAAAAAAAACAAAAAAACAAAAAGGTTAAAATAATCAATAAAATAAAATATTACATCAAGCCATAATCATTTTACTTTTCTCTCACAACCATCAAATCAACTATAAAAAAAATCGACTATCTTTCCAAACACAGATTTTTTAATTAGGTTAAAATAATAAAAAAGTCAACTAAAATAGCCAAGTTTCCAAACAGAGCCTTTATATAATTCTATTGATCATATTTTTATCTCTAAACACAAGTGAGCGAGTCTACATGCATTTATTAATGTGCAACAACTAATATTATATGGCCTATTGGATTTATTTCGATGATCCAAATCGTTCACTTTTTAGAATATATCTGAAAAGAATAGAAGATATTTATTCTATAAACTGATTTAACAAAGTCAGTAACTAACTTAGCTAACTAACTAACCAATGCAGCTAACAACCACTTTAACTGTGTAACAAACATTACAGCTGTGAGGATGAATCAGTTATCATTGCTGGGTGTGTGATTGCTGCTGCATCTGCACCTGTGTGAGTGTGTGAGTGCTGCTGCACCTGAGTCTGCACCTGTGTCTGATGATGTATCTTAGCAATATCGAATAAAAAATATCTATAAAAAGTTAAGTTGACCGGGTATCAATAGCTTTTTCATCAAATAACATTTGTTTTTAAAAAAAAGATGGCAAATGCAATTAGAAATATAAAACTAAATGTAAATGTGATTTAATGAAAGGGCTATTGATATCAGATCAATTTGATTTTTTATAAATATATTAAACTCGATATAATTTAAAAAGTGAACAGTTTAAATAATTTATATGAGTCTTGGAATAAGCCCAATAAGCTTCCAAATCTAAAAAAATAGGGGTATAAAATGAGATTATGTATAATTTTCTGTTTTTTTTTTTTTTTTTATAAAGTGTCTATAATTTCCCCCTAATTAATCTTGGGTAGGGATAAGAATGGGACAAGTTTAATTTTGAAACTTTAAAGAATGATAGGGCTAATAGACGTGGGATATCATATGATATATCACAAATAATACTTGACAGGTGAAAATATTAAAAATGCAAGTCAAGTGTAATGATCTAACTATATTTAAGAAAATCAAATTATATATGTATATATTTATGAAGTATGGATATTTTGATAAATATGATATACTTATATCAGGTATTCTGCATATGTATTAGGTATACGAAATATGTACTAAATTTTTTTTCTTCTTAATTTTTGCCATGCTCCAAATCTACCTTAGTATGGCTTGGTTTGGGAAGTGGGTTGGCTTTTTGACTTTTTGGTTTTTTTGGCTATTTTAGCATGGGCTTAAAAGCTTGGTTTGGGAAGGGCTTTTTGGCTTTTTGACTTTTTTGAGTTTTTTTGTGAGAGAAGAATATAATGATTATGGGTTGGATGTGATGTTTTGTTTGTTATGGCTAAAATAGCCTATTTTGTTTTTTGTGGCTAAAATAGCCAAAAAAGCCTGCAAACCCACTTGCCAAACACAGGCTATATATATACTCAAGTTGTATCTTAGTCAAAATAATATTTTTTTTCTAATAGAGAGGTAACCCTAGTCACCTTGTATTGTTTCAATTTGTTGAATTCAATTTTTTGAAAATTAAGTTTTTTTTTATTTTATTTTTTTTGTTTTTAGTGAATTTTTTAATATTTTAAGCAAATTTTTTACTTTTTAGATACACTTAATATAAATACAATTAAAACGTATAATATTTGTGAAAAAATATTTAAAAAATTCACTCAATACCAAAAACATAAATAAAAAAAATAAAAATTCAATACATTTTGTATTTTTGTGTTTTTGTGTTTTTTTTATTTTATTTTTAAATATTTAACTTTTTAGGTATATTTAGCTTAGGTGCATCTAAAAAGTAAATAACTAAAAAAAATTGAAAAAAAAATTACTTAAATATTAAAAAAAAGTCACTAAAAGTAAAAAAAATATGAAAAACAAAAAGTTTGAATTTTTCAGAAAATTGAATTCAGAAAATTAGAACCAAAAAAATTGGACTTCTTATTATTATTTTTTAATATTGTTTAAGATGATCTAAATAAGTATATTTTTTGTCTTTTTACGAAAAGATATGTAAAAAAATTGAGAGGTGATATGACCCAAATAAGTGTACTTATTAGTTTATGTCAAATAGTGGTTGTTTGTTAAAGCTAAAAACTGAAATTGAAAATGAAGTATTAAAAACTGAATATAGAATTTTTTAAGTTGAAAAGTCGTTTGGTAAAAATTTAAGTGCTTAATTAAAAATAAGTTGTTTGATATATATAAAATCAAATTTGAAATTTATTATTTTTAAATTATATATTGTGATGATGGTGGTGGTAGGGTGGCAGTGGCATGATGGTGGTGGTAAATGATTGTAGTGTTAATGGAAATAATGACAATGGTAATGAAGGTGATGGTGATAGTGGCGGTCGCAACGGTGGTAGCAGTGGCGATGGTATGTTGGTGGTGGTAGCGGTAGTGATGGTGGTGATGGCGGTAATAGTGGCGGTGGTGATGGTGGTAGTAGTAGCGGTGGTATGATGGTGATGTTGGTTGTAGTAGTGGTGGTTGTGGTGACGGTGAAGGCGGCATGGTGGTAGTGGTGGGGGTGGTGGTAGTGGTAATAGTGACAGTGACATGATGGGAGAGGTTGTGGTGGTAGTGGTGGTGGTAGCAGTAGTGGTGGTGGTAGTGGTAATAGTGACAGTGACACGATGGTAAGGGTTGTGGTGGTAGTGGTGGTAATAGTGTATATTGATACTTATGTTTAATATTTATAAATTCAATCAAAATTAAGTAAGTTTTATATGACTTAAAATTTTTTAAAATTTTAGTCTATATTTTAAGAGGCACTTAAGTTTTTAAGTAATATCAATTATGGTTATCAAACAGACTTAATTGATTATCACTTAATCAATTCAATTTTAAGTGTTGAATCATGCTATCAAACACGCCCATAGTATGTTTTTAAAATTAAGTAATGATTTGTAAGTTATTTCTAATATAATGATATTTAATTTTGATTTATACCTTTTACTTTGACATTAAATGTGAATTGTAAGTTAGATATTAACAATATTAACAAACTATATCATTTAACTAATTTTTGTATTATTTTAAATTAAAAATAAATATTTTTTTCAAACATATTTAGACTTATTCCTAACCTTACTTTTTATAGATTTTACAGTATCGATATATTGGTATCATATTGGTACTATATATGTGCTTCACACACACACATATATATATATATATATATATATAAACGCAAGTGAGCGGTGAGACTGGTCCCTCTGAATTAGTCGAGGTGTGCATAAGCTAATCAGGATACTTAGTTATCAAAATATATATATGTATATAATAATGAAGTTTAATAAATATAAGGGGGAGTTATGTACAAGTCATAATAGGTAGACTTCTTACCTAATAAGTCATGTGATAATTAGCGGCGTTTTTATAAAAAATAAAAAAAGTCACTAATTGTTAGTTTTTTGTGAAAGTTTAAAAAAATTATCACAGAAAAACGTCGTTAATTATTACTTTTTAGCGATAGATTTACAAAATCTTCACTAATTGTTAGTTTTAGAGACAAATTTAAAAACGTGTCACAAAAATACTTTTTAACAACAAATTGATGGAAATTTTTTTTTTGATTAGCGAAAGTCAAGTCAGTTGTTAGTACTTAGATTAGCATCTATGAGAATTAGCCTATACACTTTTGTAAGGTACCAAGTGCTTGTCTCTTAATTCAACTCTCCTTATGGAGAGTTGAATTCATGATTTCTCCCTTGGGATTAAGTTCTTAGGAGAGTTATGGCGACCAATTAAGTTAGGTCTAATTGATTAAATTGATAAGACTTAATGAGAATTAAATTCAACTATTAGGAAATGCTGATAATTTACCTTAAATATAATCAGAATGAGACATAATAGAACCAGAGGATTCCCCCTCTTCCTTATTGAGGGAAAACTTGCTCAGGGTGAGACAGGGAATGTGACTGAGGTGGGACGGGACAAGGGAAAATTATAAGGGGAACTACATGTAAGTGGGAGAAGAAAAAAAAATTACAAACACATGTGGGTATAAGTATGTCTATGATAGAGTGCATATGAAAGGTTGCGGGAGTGCAAGTGTCACTTGCACCCTCTCTCATGTATTGATAATTTTTTTCACTTCTTCCACATGCATGTAGGTCTTCCAAAATTATATTAGTTACATGTAATTTCATATTACATATACGGGATAATTATTGAATATGATCCTGTATTACCTCTGTGATTCTACCATGTAATAATACTGCTCAAAACGTGTAAATAAAACTTGAAAGAGAATATGATGTGGAACAAATTAGGGTAGAGTGAAGATGAGGCAACCTGATACCTCCTTAGAGAGAGAGAATGAGACTGTGTGTGAGTGTGTGTGATCTTTTAGCTCCAGTGTCAAACTAGAGTGTCTTTGAAGGTGTATATATGTAAAACTATACATGTTATGCATATGGTGGTATACCAACCTGTATGTTTTCTACTTAACTATTTCTTGACGTACACTTCTAATCATGTCAAGCAAGAAATCTCTCTCTCTCTCTCTCTCTCACCAAATATATATGGAGGAAATTGTGAATAAGTTGGCAGAACAAAAACAAATTCTAAAATGGTGGAAAATTTTATAATTTCAATTATTAAAATTGATAAACTTTATTATTGATTTGAAATTTATTTTAGAAATATGGGTTGAATTGTAATTTACATATATCTATATATATATGCAAGTAATTTACCTATATATATATGTAAGGATAAAACCCACAAAAAAATATATACGTACAAAAGTTATAACATTTGATTTGTAGATTTGATTATTACAAATGTTATTATTCAATTTTATGAGAGTCATAATTATAATAATTGAAAAAAATTATAACTAAACATCACATAGAGTATAATCAAAGAACTTTTAAATCATAATTAGAATAATGTCATAACCAAGCATTCAACCCCTGTTTAGTGAAGCCATGGAAGGTGGATGGATCCCTATGTTGAGTCAGAAAGGCAGAAAATGATGGAGTAGGAAAGCTAATGCCAAACTATTCACAATATTTGTTGACGATCTACCCAGATCAATGAATGCGAAAATGATGGTTGACATTTTCAGGAAGTTTGGTGTGGTAAAGGATGTCTACACCCTCAAAAGAGAAGGAAAGTGAGGAATACTAGATTTGCTTTTGTCTGATATGACTGTGAAGTTGCAGCAGAAGTAGTTGTGAAAAAGGCGAACGGGTTATGGGTGAAGGACAAACAACTGGTAATGAAGCATGCGGATTATGGAAAGGAAACTCTGGAAGATAAAATCCAATACCAACCTAAACCAAATGGTCCTCCATATAGTGGAAAGGGTGTAAGCAGTGTTTGGAAGCCAACAGTAGGATTCCGATTGTATGCAGAGGTTACTAAGAACACTAGCATCATGGGAGGTGGAATTGTATCAATCAAGGCAGAGGAAATAGGTAACGGGTGGCTATATGATAGTGTGGTGGTTCGGCTTAAATCTGAATATGCCAACCTCAAAATTCAAAAAGAAATTCAGGAAAGGGGTATGCAGAATGTAGTAGTCAGGGATGGAGGGGGTAGGAATGTGTTGTTAACGTTCAAATCTAAGGAATGTAGGAAAGCCAGTATGGGGACCGTAAAGGAGTGGTTAGGGGATTGGTGTGAGGAAATAGTGGAGTGGAAACCTGACCTTGTTAGAATCAGAGAACGCAAGGTGTGGTTATGCTGCTATGGTATACCATGGAATCTATGGAATAGAACAACTTTAAATAGAATTGAAAATATTTGGGGGGAGTTTATTTGTATTGAGGGTGATCTCTGTAACCCGGCATCAGTTGAATGTGCTAATATCCATATTATAACCAGGTGTATGGAGCCAATAAATAAAGCCATTAACCTGGAATGCAAAGGTTCTTTCCAGTCTGTAAGAGTGTGGGAACTTCAATCTGTGATACCAAATATCACGGCAGTGAGTTGTGATTGCTCTAAGAAGTATGGTGGGGAAGAGGTCTGTAGCACAAACAATGTTGAGAAGGTTGGGGTGAAGGAAACTGTAAGTGATGAGGCTGTAGAAGATGATGACGGGGCTGATGAGTCAGCACAGAAGCTTGACCAGGCCAATGATGTGTTTCAAATAGATGGGTCATGTCAAGTAAGGAGCAGTGATGCTGTGGATATAGAGCTACCTGGGTGTTCTGAAATAATGGTGGCAGAGTCGGTTGAAAATGTGCTCGAGGGGAAAACAGGAAGCATGATGAAGGCAGCTAGAAACATAGGCAACGGCTGTGAAAGGGTAGGTCAGAAAAGTCTTGAACAAGTTGTCACGCATGGTGTTGTCAGAAGTTTAAGTGGCTCTAGTTTACTTAAACCCGGGGTGGATTTAGAGGTGGAGTTGGGTCTGGGTAATGAGGTGGTCTTAAGAAATGGGCTTGAAAATATGAGAAAATGCGTGGAGGTACAAGCCCAAGGCCTGAAGTATGGTTTCCAGAGTGGGTTTCAAAATGCAGTAAGCCCTTTAATAATACGTTCAGATGTATCACAAACCCAGAATGTTGCAGCACGCTTAAGTTCAGAGTTTCAGAAGAAGAAATGGAGGAAAAGAGTAGTTAAAAACTCTAGTGAGAAGAAGATTAAACAGATGAAGAATGAGCTTGCAAAAAGATACAGTCATAAAGGAGCTTCATCAAGTAAATTGGGTCCAAAAGGGGCAATTTGGAGAGCAGCAACCATGGCAGCATCTGGTTATGCATCAAATGTTAGTGGAGTGGCCAGAAACAGAACTTTGCTTAAAGAGGCTAATGAAACTCTACAAATGGGGAAATTTTTGGGAGTTAACTACAAAGGTAATGAAGAGGTTGTATTGTCCAGAATTATGGACCTTGAGGCAAAGGATGGAGAAAGAATGGGAGGGGAGTTCGGTGCTGCAGCTTAAAGTGCAGCATCTGGGGGTCAGAGGTAAGTGTTTTTGTTAAATAATGAAGATACTAACATGGAATGTAAGGGGTTTGGGAAGAAAGGAAAAAAGGAATAAAATTAAGTGTATGTTGAAAGCTAGAGAAGTTGATATTGCTCTATTCCAGGAAACAAAGAAGGCATCTTTGTCAGAAAAGGAGATTAAGGAACTCTGGGCTAGGGATAGGTTGGAATTCATGACTGTGGATGCTGGAGGATCTGTAGGTGGCCTATTATGCTCTAACCTTCTCACCATTCTCTGGATTCTCTGCTCTCAAAGGTTTTGGGCTATCTAATCTAGTTTGATATATGATTGCTGTGTCATTGCTGTGTGAATGATCAGAGATGATGCTGATTGATAATGTTAATCCCTGCAGTATTCATTCTGGTGTTTGAACATAGGTGATGCTAGAAGCTTGTTCCAGCTCCATAGCTGTCTTCAGGGTTCGTTCTGTTGTTTTTTTTCTCTGTTTGTTGGTTTCTCACCAACTAGAAGGTTGGAGCTTGTTCCAGCTCCAAGCTCCTCTTTACATGATGTCTTCCATTGTACTTTGTATGTGCATCATCAATGAAGTTTTCTTTGCCGATCAAAAAATATAATGTCATAACCAATATTACAATGAGTCATGACTAACCTCATAATAAGTCATAATCAAACATCACAAAAATAATAATAATTAAATGTGCATATAGTACACACAGTGTCCACCATAGAATTTCCCTCCCTGATTAGTTATAAAACTATATAAAACTAAGGCCCCGTTTTGGTTTGGATTTTGGAAACAATTTTTAAAAGCCCAAAATTAAAATTTCATTTGTTTAGAATTTTACCAAAGCTATTTTAAATTTATCTCCATCTCCGAAATTATTTCAAATCAAATTTATCTCCATTATCCAAGCTACATTAATTGAACCGATATTTATATTGAAGTATGTTGGTACATCATATTTTCAAGTTAATCAATTTTTTTTTTGATGAAATTTTATAAACAAGTTATTTCTCAATTGATATAAAAAAAAATTTAAAAAAATGAATTTGTATTTCAAATTAATAAAAAATATTATTTTAAATAGTGAAAAAAATGTGTTCAATTTAAATTTGGATGACCAATGTCGATTTAGTAAATAATTTTTCAACCTTTGTTTGGTTTTGAAGTATTCAAAATAAATTTTTAATTTTTAATTCATATTTTTTTATTGATATTGAATTTTTTTAATATATTGGCCAGTTTTTTTTTTTTTTTAAATCCATCTAATCTAAATGTACGTTAAAACATGGGGAAAAAATGTGAAAAAGATTGTAAAAAATTCAATAAATACAAAAAATATATGAAAATGTATTAAATTTTTTGTATATTTTTTAGTATTTTTGAAAAAAAAAATCATAACATTTTAAGTTCTAACAACTGAAAAATATTAATTAAAATATTTAAAAAGTTCATTACAAACAAAGTACATTTAGATTAGGCATATCTAAAAAAAAAATACGGGAAAAGTTTAGTAAAGATAATAAAATATGAAAAATAAAAAAAAACTCAAAAACTAGTTTTGAAAACTCAAAACCAAACAAGTTTTGGATTTTCAAATTTCTAAAAAATATTTTCAAAATATATAACTAAACAATTTTCAAATTTTGTAACTCGTTTAAAAAAAATATCTTTCAAAATTGATTTCGAAATTAAACCAGACGGACCCTAAAAATATATGATTTATTTGGGAATTGACTTTTTTATTGGTTTTCTAATTTCTATAAAAGATGTGTAAAAAATAAAAAATTCAAATTGGATGAAAATTTATCACTATTTTAAATTTAGAAAAAAATTATTACAAACCCTTATATAATATAATAGATATCCTCCACTATAATTTTGGAATAAAGGGATCACAATTCAAAAAATTCTATGATACACACCCCTCATTTGCCTTAGTTACAACATTTTGTGATCTCTGGTTATGACTTGATTATAACTTATTATGAAGTTGGTTATGACCATTATTTTGGTTATGATAAAAAATATTTTTGGTTTGGTTCAGGTTTGTCTCTAGTCCGAAATTGGATTGGAGCATACTGTTGGGTTCTGTGGGCTCATTATAGAACCCACATCGATGATTTGAATCGTTTAATGTATAGGTAGGGATAGGCATATGTCGGGCTGGGCCAGACCGAACTGGCAAATTCAAAATACCACTCAGGAAAAGGAATGATTTTATGTTGTCTTGCTAAACAAATAGTTCAATGTATAGGTAGGGGCAGGCATATGTCGGGCTGGATCGAGCCCGGCGGACACTACATAATAAAGAACTTTGTGTCTGCTCAAACCCGGCCTGACCCTAATATCAAGCCTCTACATCTGCCTATGTCTAGTCTAAAAAATAATTATAAATCTAAAATCGACTCATCGGGCTGTATGTTAAAAAAAATTTAAAACATTCCATAATTAAATTTAATCACACAAATGTGGGTTTCAATAAAATCAATAAAGATAAATTCCACATCCCAACAAAAAAAAAATATTTTAATGTATTATAATTAATTAATTATTTATTTATTTTAATAGTGGACCATGCCATGCTGGGTTAAAAATATAAATCCCAAACTTAGCCCATTAATATATCAAGTTGAAAATGTTGGCACAAACTGACTCTATGGGCTAAGACAACCATCCCAAGCCCTAGAAAATTAGGGATGTACCAGGCAGGCCAACAGGCCGATGCCCACCCCTATGTATAGGGCTCGTTGAATACTTCATTCTTACAAAAAATCATATTGATCGGATATCGATAAATACTTGATCAAATCAAATTTGTATCAATAGTAACTATGATTTAAAAAATAAAAAATAAAAATTTATTGACACAAATGTGTTCTGATTAAGTGGATATAGATATTTCATTGAAGTGATTTTTTATAGGAATGAAATACCCGGCGAGCCCTATATATTGACTGGTTTAGATTATCGACGTGGGTTTCGTGGTGGGCCCACGAAAACTTGCCAGCATACTCTAGTTGAAAAACCTAACTAGAGAGAAGCTTATCCCTTTGATTATATTTATGTGATATTTGATTATAATTCATTAATAATTTTTTTTAATTATGATTAAAAATGATTTAATTATGATATTAGTAATAATCAATATCATAAATGTTATAATTGACATACAATAAAGACATCCTTTTGTTATAATTCAAAAACATAAAATAAATGAGTTCACTTTTCATAATTGACATATGATAGAGGCACCCTTTTGTTATAACTCAAACATAAAGTTCACTTTTCATGACTTTTTAACTAAAATTTAAATCCTCCCAGAGAGGGAGTTTTTATGTGCATTTAGGGCCGAGCTAGGCCCAGATATTGTAGTGGACCGAT
The DNA here is from genome assembly GCF_004153795.1 of Camellia sinensis. NCBI lineage: Eukaryota > Viridiplantae > Streptophyta > Magnoliopsida > Ericales > Theaceae > Camellia > Camellia sinensis. The sequence goes on along the minus strand of NW_021026670.1, from coordinate 398,117 downwards.
CTATGGGCCGTAGTGAAAAAGACTTAGCAATTGGACCTTGCTTCTATTAGCTCGGTCTAAGTATGGTCACAGTTACCTCGGTCGGAGTGGTAATAATTAGCTTGGTCATAGTGTTCAGATCCGAGGTATAGTTGAACAGTGATTGACCTAAGCGTCGCTTGAAGGACGTGCCGAGCTGAGTCTGTCTGAGGGCTAGGGGTAGCTCGGTTGTTTGGTCATATTACCGCGGTAAAACCATCTCACTTGGCTAGGCAGTGAGGGGGGTGTAGAAAGATGAGCATTACCTTTCTGATTCCTATGAGGACTCTACATTGGAGAAAAAGAGTCCTACTAGGATTGTGCCACGCGGAATCTATAAAAGCTCATAGCAGGACCTATGTACAGGTATCACAACTTTGATTCTCGAATACACAGAGCTTTTGTCTATTCGTCTATTTTGCTGACTTAGGCATCAGAGAGGTATCCGACACACACTAGCTGGCTAGCTCACGTTTGCGTTTTCAGGGAGTAAAGCGACGACATTTGGAAGAGCACAGACTTGATCAACAGGATTATACGAGAACATTATTCTGTGCTCATACAATTGGCGCCGTCTGTGGGAATTGCACAAAGACCAATACCTTTTGATCAAGTTTTCTTCTCTAGTTGAAAACAATGGCGCACAACGAAGACTTGCCGCAATCTGCTATTGATGGGCAAACCCCAGAGGGGGGTGCAAGGCTCGAAGGTCTACCCTCTATCCCACCCGTGGCAGAATTAGAACCCCAGCGACGGAATTCCCGGAGGGACACAAGGGAGAGATGGGGCACTAGCCCCCGTCGCTCTCAAAGTCCTAATAGACAGAGGCGGAGGTTGGATCCACAAGTTCTGGAGGATCGCGTAAGGGAGCAAGATGAGTTAATAAGGAGAATAAAGCGCCAGATAAAGGGTAAAATAGTGGCGACAGGAGAGGGACACAAAGGCAACACGCCCCCTCGCCACTCAAAAGATTGTGACAGACATACCACACCATCGCAAGCAGAAAGTAGGAGCCTTAGAACAGGCGACACTCAATCAAGGACTTCCAGGACTCGTTACTCTAGGTCTGAGAGAACGAGAACTGAAAGGTCGTATACGAAGGGAAGCAGCTATTGGCCCTCGCACACGCACCAAACGACGTCTAGGCACACAGAGTTGCCTAGATCATATGATCTGCGAATAGTGCTCGAGAAAAGGCCCGATGGAAGGAGGACACCAGGGCTCACGACCCACACAGAGTTTCAGCCCTACAACGACTGGCCCCTAGGACGCATGTGAGTGTCGAGGTAGGGATGCCAATGTCGCGCCTTGCTTACGAACCAGCAGACAAAGTATTAGCAAGGTTACAGAGCTCACCGTTTGTTCCGGCAATTGAGAACGCACCACTATCTTCAGGCTTCCACCAACCTAAATTCACCACTTATGAAGGAAAGACAGGCCCATATATGCACTTAAGCCACTTTCGTCAGGTTATGGCAGTATACCGGCGGAACGAGGCCCTAATGTGTATCCTGTTTCCATCTAGCCTTGGCGATCTAGGTCTAATCTGGTTTGAAAGACTGCCAGAAGGTAGCATAGCCTCATGGGCACAGTTGGCAGAAGCGTTCGTGACCAGGTTCAGAACGAATACCAAGACACCAGTGGAGATCGACCAGCTACTCTCCATTGACATGGGCGAAAAAGAAACATTGAGGTCTTACAACAGTCGCTATTGGGAGACCTTCAACCAGATTGGGGATTGCTCTACCAATCTCGGCATTGCACAATATAAACGAGGTTTACCAGTCGGTAACAAACTAAGGGACTCAATAACAATGATGCCACCTCTCACGATGGAGGCCCTAATGGAGAGAGTACATCAACATATCCGAGTAGAGAAGGATAACGCCTATGCTAAAGCGAAATCTGGCGCAATAGCGATACCAGATAAAAAGACTACAGCAAAAGTCAACACGGTGGAACAACCAAGCTGGAATGGGCGCGGCAAGCGAGCCAACAGAGAGAACCCAGAAAAAAAGAACTTCAGAATCCGCACTGCCATTACCACAGTATTCAATAAGCCTATCTACCAGATTCTCAGTGAGATACGTAATGAACCCTTCGTTCGGCGGCCAGCCAAGTTGGGAAAAGCACAAAAAGGTTATGACGAGAGGTCCCGATGCACCTTCCATGATGAGAAGGGCCACCGCACTAAAAATTGCACGCCATTGAGGCAACATCTGGAGAAGTTAGTGGCAGCTGGACACATGGACCAGTACATAGAATGAGGGACACAACCTGTCCCCTAGGACCTCAACAAATTGAACGGGATGCCAGTCGGCAGTCCACCCCAAGGCGTAATCAACGTCATACATGGGATCATCGAACCTGAGCGAGTATGTGAACTCAGGGGGATGATCAAAAAGGTTAAGCACTTGAGAGAGGTATTAAGTGCACTGCCTACCATCAAAAAAAGCAGAACAGAGGCTACGAACGTCATATCATTCTCAGACAAGGATCTAGCAAGGCTACATTGCCCTCACAATGATGCACTCGTGGTGACTTTGCGCGTCAAAAATTTTGACATCAAACGGATTCTGATTGACCAAGGAAGCTTATGCGAGATAATGTACTATGAGACTTTCAAACAACTAAAATTGGATGACAGAGACTTGGCACCTGCGACATCTCCCCTTGTCGATTTCAACTCAATGCCAGAGTGACCGGTAGGCAACATAATTCTCCCAGTCAACGCAGGAACCATGACAAAATAGGTGGAATTCTGGGCATTGAAGGTCCCCTCCACTTACAACATAATCTTGGGAAGGACATGGTTGCATGCCATGCACTCAGTGGCGTCAACCTACCATCAGGCATTACGATTCCTCAATGAAACCGGCGTGATTGAAGAAGTCTTAAGAGACCAAATCATGTCGAAGCAATGTTTCATCACAGTAAATGGAAGCCGTGCTGCAAAAAGGTTTGTACAGATGGTGGAAGAGCCAGAAAGCAATGAACTATTTGCGGATGTCAGCAAAGCAGCTGAATAGAAGGCAGTGGAAGACTTAGTAGAGGTAAGGATAGATGAAAAGAACCCAGAAAAGTTCTTTTTGCTCGGCTCATCTTTATCAGCACTGAGAGAATAGAGGTCATGGAATTTTTAACCTCTAATATCAGAGTGTTTTCCTGGACATCATACGACATGTCTGGCATTGACCCAAACTTCATTTGTCACCAACTTAATGTCCACCCAACTACCAGACCAATTATACAGCGCACTCGAAGATCGGCGCTCCACCACGCAGAGATAGTAGCGGTGGAAGTGGGAAACTTGCTAGAGGCAGGAGCCGTCTGAGAAGTACAGTATCCCAGGTGGATCTCCAATACCGTAGTAGTGCCAAAGAAGAACAGAAAATGGCATGTCTGCGTGGACTACAAAGCAGTCAACAAGGCATGCCCAAATGATAGTTTTTCTCTACCACGGATAGACCAACTGGTAGACCTGACGGCAGGACACAATCGACTTAGCTTCCTTGATGCGTATAGAGGTTACCATCAGATCGCCATGTTTGAACCAGACCAGGAGGTCACATCATTTACAACAATCGACTTAGCTTCCTTGATGCGTATTGTTACAAAGTCATGCCCTTTGGCCTAAAGAATACAGCGGCTACATTCCAATGGATGGTCACCAAAATATTTGAACCATTGTTAGGAAGAACAATGGAGGCCTACATAGATGACATGGTGGTCAAAAACAAGGATGAGAAGGACCATCTCAGGGACTTAGATGAAATGTTCCAAATTCTAAAGAAGAACAAGTTGCGCCTGAACGCATCCAAGTGTGCATTCGGGGTAGGATCAGGCAAATTCCTAGGCTTCTAGGTAACCAACCGAGGTATAGAAGCCGACCCCTCTCAGATCAAAGCAATCCAGGATCTTGAGAGGCCCAACACAGTCAAAGAGGTACAGCATCTCACTGGCCTAGCAGCAGCACTCAACCAATTCATAAGTCGATCGTCAGATAGATGTCAACCATTCTTTCAAGCATTAAAGGCCAAGTTTGAGTGGGATGAAGAATGCGACCACACTCTAGAAAGCTTGAAAGAATACATGACCTCTCTACCATTGTTAGTAACCCCAGTGCTAGGAGAAGAGCTCTTTTTGTACTTAGAGGTTTCACAGCATGCAGTCAGTGCAGTGTTAGTCAGAGCGGAAGGAATCCAACACATGCCTATCTTTTATGTTAGCAAAACCTTGTTGGGCGCTGAAACCAGGTACCTACCATTAGAAAAACTGGCATTGGCTTTGATGATGGCCTCAAGAAAGTTATCACATTACTTCCATGCCCACACCGTGATCGTCTTAACGAATTTTCTATTAAAGGCCTTGTTTGAGAGGGCGGATTTTTCTAGACGAATCTTAAAATGGACAGTGGAGTTGGGACAGTTTGATATCAAGTTTCAACCCAGTACCGTAATAAAAGCCCAAGCTTTAGCAGACTTTGTGGCTGAGTTCACTCCAGGAAGCCATCACATTTGCCTGGTCGACTTGACCGACGCAACCAAAGTAGGAAGGAAAGTACCGCGGGAATTGCGCAGCCCCCAACACAGGAGGTCCAACTACATAACAAGCCAGGCAGACTTGAGGACAGGAAAGAAGGGGCAAACCACGCTATTCCCAGCAAGGACTCATCAAAAAGTAAAGACTTGGGGCAGTCAGATAGTGAAAATCAAACCCCAACAGCAGGCATGGACTTGAAAGAGAACATCAGCAACACCCATGATCCCAAGACATCATTCGACCCCTTACTTGCTGGAAACTATTCGTCGGCGAGATGTGGAAGCTCTTCGTGGATGGAGCATCCAATAGGCACGGTGCAGAACTTGGCATAATCCTCATCTCACCAGATGGCTTAATAGTGGAACAGACAGTCAACCCTGGCTTCCCAGCATCCAACAATGAGGCAGAATATGATACACTGTTAGCAAGCCTAAAATCAGCACTTTTCATGAAGGCCACCGAGCTAATGGTTTACAGTGACTCCCAGCTAGTAGTAAACCAGATTTCAGGTGACTATGAGGCAAAAGATGAGAGGATGGCTAAGTACCAAGAGTTAGTCAGAAAGGAGATCATGAAGTTTGAAGTAGTTCGGATAGCATAAATCGACCGAGAAGAGAACAGTAGAGCAGACGAGCTGGCAGGTTTTGCTTTAATGGCAGATACATCTATTCCACACCTATTATTGATCGACTTCTTACCCAGACCAAGTATTGAAGAACCCAAAGTAGCTGAGGTATGTTGTGCCAAACTAGGCCCTTCATGGATGGATCCCATTATAGTATTCTTAAAAGACGACATCTTACTTGAAGAGAAGAAAGAAGCCAACAAAATAAGAGCAAAGTCACAGCGATTTTGGCTCTCTCCATCATTGGCGTCATACAAAAAATCCTTCACAGGACCTTACTTGAAATGTGTCCATCCTAGCAAGGTTGAGGCATTTTTGTTCGAGATATATGAAGGTGTATGCAGAAGCCACCAAGGGGGAAGATCATTGGCTTACAAAGCAATCTCACAAGGATATTGGTGGCCATACATGCAAGAAAATTCTGAGAAGTATGTCAAAAGTGCGAGAAATGTCAGAAATTCGCACACCAGATACACCAACCAGCTAGAGAGCTTCTACCATTAACTAGCCCATGGCCCTTCGCAATGTGGGGCCTGGACATAGTGGGAGCACTTCCAACAGCACCCGGCAACAGAAAGTTCTTTCTTGCAGCAACAGACTACTTCACAGAGTGGGTGAAGGCTGAAGTACTCGCATTAATAAAGGAGAAAGATGTAAAGAAGTTTATCTGGCAGAATATCATAACCCAATTCGGCATACCCAAGGCTTTAATATCTGACAATGGCACCCAGTTCGATGACAAAATCTTCAGGGGCTTTTGTGAGGAATACAAGATAGAATTCTACAACTCTACACCAACATGCCCTCAAGCGAATGGCCAAGTAGAAGTTTCAAACAAAGTCATCTTAGATGGTTTAAAGAAAAGATTGGAGAGAGCAAAAGACAAGTGGGCTGAGGAATTTCCTCATGTTTTATGAGCTTACCGTACCACACCTCAGCGATCAACTGGTGAAACGCCTTTTTCTTTGGCTTATGGCATGGAGGCAGTAATCCCACTAGAAGTAGGCCTCCCCACTATTAGAAGTGAAATTTTGACCCAAACTTAAATGAAGAAGCCTTAACCTTGGAACTCGACCTTGCAGAAAAGAGAAGAGAAAGAGCTCTAGTTTACATTGCCTCATACTAGCAAGAGTTATCCATAAAATATAACAAAACGGTACATCCGAGGCAATTCAAGATTGGGGATTAGGTATTACGCAAAGTAATGGGCAACACTTTGGTACCCGGAGATGGCAAGTTGGGACCTAACTGGGAAGGACCGTACAAAGTGGTTGGTTTAGCAGGAAAAATAGGTATATCACTTGGAAGATGGAGACAACAAGGCTATTCCCAGGCCATGGAACACTGTCAATCTCAAGTTATTTTATTTTTACCTTTTTCTTAGAATATTTGTAATTTTTTCCCTTTTTCAAATAAAACAAGTAGTTTTTCGGCATAAGTCTTTCTACTGTAAAAGTTGTTCTCAGTCATTGCCAGCAAGGGGCAATCAGAAAGTTTGGCAGGAATAACCAAACATCATGCTCTCTTCAGCCAAGATCAGGATCTAGGCTGAAGAAGGTTGGTAGGAATAACCAAACATCGAGCTCTCTTCAGTCGAGATCAGGATCTAGGAATAACCAAACATCGAGCTCTCTTCAGCCGAGATCAGGATCTAGGAATAGCCAAACATCGAGCTCTCTTCAGCCGAGATCAGGATCTAGGCTGAAGAAGGTTGGCAGGAATAACCAACATTTAGCTCTCTTCAGCCGAGATCAGGATCTAGGCTGAAGAATGTTGGCAGGAATAACCAACATTTACCTCTCTTCAGCCAAGATAAAGATCTAGGTTGAAGAAGGTTGGTAGGAATAACCAATATTTAGCTCTCTTCAGCCGAGATCAGGATCTAGGCTGAAGAAGGTTGGCAGGAATAACCAACATTTAGCTCTCTTCAGCCGAGATAAGGATCTAGCCTGAAGGAGGTTGGCAGGAATAACCAACATTTAGCTCTCTTCAGCCGAGATAAGGATCTAGGCTGAAGAAAGGTTCGCTGGAATAACCAACATTTATCTCTCTTCAGCCGAGATTAGGATCTAGGCTGAAGAAGGTTGGCTGGAATAACCAACATTTATCTCTCTTCAGCCGAGATCAAGATCTAGGCTGAAGAAAGTTGGCAGAAAAAACCAACATCAAGCTCTCTTCAGCCGAGATCAAGATCTAGGCCGAAGAAGGTTGGCTGGAATAACCAACACTTAGCTCTCTTTAGCCGAGATAATAATCTAGGCTGAAGGTAGGTATGACCGACATTTAGTAAACAGGTTACAAAACCCTTGAACCGAGATAGCTACCTCGGCAATAAAATGTTAAAAGGCAATTACATGTAAGTGTAATCGAACAAACAGTCGTAGAAAAAACACATTTCATTCCATTTCAAAGTGTTCATTACATGGAAAGGACTTAAGCCCGGTTACAAATTCTTCTAAAAAAGCAAAACGTCAAAATAAGAAGAAAAATGGGGTCAAGCAAATAGATCGTCCAAATCTACATCCAAGTCAACCCGAGCTTCACTACTCGATAGCCCAGCCCCAGCAGGTAGATCGGTCACGAGCACATCATCAACCGTACTTGGCACCGGTGGATCCACCCGAGCTGGTAGAGCAGTTTAGAGACCTTGATCAGTGGTGACAGTTGGGGCGTTATTTGGTTCTGAGGATTCATCCTCCCCCCCTCTCTTGAAGCAACTTTTCTTGGATGGCATTGGCGTAGTCTGCCATATAACTTGGAATGAAGTGGAGAGGAGGGTTCTGAAAGACCTCGGTTTCTTGACCATAACCGAGCTTTGTGGCAGCTGCCTTCCATCCGCATTTGGAAAAATATCCTTTGAAGCTTCACATTGCAGTATGTACGTAGCCTCCCCTTCCTTGTAGCTCTTATCTTCAACATCCTCAATTTTCTTGTTTAGCTCGGCGATCTCGCCATCTTTTTTCTTTCAAGCTTGGCCAGTTCGCGCAAGTAACAGTCTTTTAGCACGACCAAAGCTTTTTTCTTGTCCACTTCCGCCGCATTGACCAACTCGGTAAGTCGGGCAATTTCAGATTCAAGCTCGATCATTTTTTACTTTGCTTCATTCAGCTCGGCCGTTTTAGAGTTGGCATCTGCTACAGCCAGCCGCGCTGTCATACGTAGCCCTAGCACGCGCTTATAAGCAACATAGTTTTTCTGCATGGCCTGCAAAAGGAGAGATAGCAATTATAATTAAAACCGAGCAAACAGATGGTGTGAAATGAAGAACAAACAAAGTGAGCACTTACTAGCACCATCGACTTAGTTGCCGAACGGATGGCCTTGAGTTTGGTGAGGTGATCGTGGGGCTCCACGTTGGCTGGCAGACACACACTTTTTGCAAGGTTGAAGGTAAGCGTGTGGTCCTTGTCTGCCACCACCGAGTCAGTGTTTGAAACAGCCCGGTTCTTGTATGTTATTTTGGGTGCCCATTCTGAAGGGCTAGCTTGGTCAGTATGGACGGGCTCAGGGCTCGGTGGTGTTGTCTCAGGAAGCGGGTGATCCTCCTCATCAGTCAATCACCGCTACTCGGTCGATGAGGTGCGGGCACGCTTATTTGGCCGAGATGACGAGGCCCGGGCTATTGGGAGGGCTACCACAGCCTCGTGTGTTTGATCGGCTTGTGATGTCTCGGTTGAATCACCACTGGCTGGAGTAGTAGTTTTGGTGATCAAGGCTCAAACAGCTCGGCACTTGGCCATTTCTTGCTCTTCGATTAAGGAAACGAGGTTTATTTGTGGCAAGTTGGGGTCCGGTTCTGGTGATGGTTCCAATAGAAAATTAGTTACTCTGACCTTCCTCCTTCCGTTGTATTGATAGGTCGGCTTGAAGTTAAGTAGCTCGGCCTAACCTCGATGACGGTATCGAAGTGCGGCGCGGACAACGTCTAGGTTGGGGTATTGGTATTGTGACTTTAGCTGGTTCAAGTCTGCATAAGGAGAAAGACAACGGTTAGCGCGGTGTAAAAGTTATAAACAGCAAGAGCAAAAACCAGACAAACTAAGCCGAGGTATTCATACTGGCTGTTCCTTTATTCCAATTAATACCATAGCCCAGTACTTGGGCTTCTTGGTCTTCAAAATTGCCAGAAACCCAGAAGAATTCGTCGTCATTCACGTCTTTGTCCGATGTATTTTTAATTATTTTCTCTCGATATCTTATTATTCTTAAATAATATACCCAGCCGTCCTCATTTTGGCCGAGTGAGTATTGATGGAATAGCTCGGCCAAACCGAGGTTGTGGCCAAGCTGACGGTTTAGTTTAGCGATGCCGTTTATTATTCTATATGAATTTGTGGAAGGTTGGGTGGGGCAGAGTCTTGTCTGCCTAAGGAATTCACAAAGGAGAGGCTAAACGGGCAATCGAAGGCCGGCTTCTACAATGTGATAATCCTTTCGGAACTTGGCTATCACCCCAGGTGAGTCCACCAGGAACCGGTATTTACCCATTTAACTTAAGTTGTAAATAAATTAAGCCTAGCTCGGCGCGACTGAGGCTTTGGTTGGCTCGATTGAGCAAGCTGCCTAGGGGCAGGGTACAAGGGCGTGCCTAGCCAACCTAGTCAAGTTTGCAAAGTGGAAATAAGAAGTGTTATGCCCAGACAACTGGATCGGACTAAGTAAACAGTCAATTTAGAAAAAGAATTATAAAGTTCAACTCGGTCACATATGGGAAACATGGTGTTTTCATTTCGGTCGAACAGAAGGGCTAATACAAGACCTCTAGCTCAATTGGAGGTCAGTTTGCAAAGTACTTAGTTCGGTCGTGATCAAGACTACAAGTTTAATAAACAACACCTAGCTTGGTCTTAAAACAACTTGGAATTTGCAAACAAGTATCTAGTTCGGTCAAGAGTGCACCTATCACAAACAAGTTCTTATCTCGGTCGTGGTGTTTTCTTGGATAAAAAAGGATTGCATTCAGGATTGATTAAAGAACCCAGTCAAAATACGATTGAAGTCTGGGCGTGTGGTTTTTGGGTTTGTGGTATTTCTTCAAACATTCTAGTGTATATATATATATATTTCTATGTTGTGCATACGCATGGAGAAAACAAAGACGTAAGAAGGATTTGAGCCACTTACAGTCGCAAAATGAGAGATTGAAGATCAACACAGTAAGGATGCTTGCTGGAGCACAAGTTTTGCAGATGCTGTGGTCGTGAAAATGGAAGCTCAGAAGCACGAAGAGTAAGAGAGGATGAACAATGGAGTGTTTTTCAAAATAGGGGTGCTTTTGTATAAAACACACGAAATAGGCGGGACTGTTCAAAATTTTCAGAGTACGAAGACAGCTGTGACAGCTATACTTGGCCAATGGGAGCCAGCCACGTGTCCAAGGGAATAAAAAACGATTCAGACGTATAGAGCGATTCAAAAGATGATTAAAAACCGGACTAATCAGTAGCCCGGTAGAACATGAACTCGGTAGGACTACTTGCTTTGGCTCGGTCGGTTTTGGACCTTCAACTCGGCTGGTAACAAGTAATCCCAAATCATGCATTGCAGATGGAATTAAGGGGCAATTGAGAGGGAGTTTTTATGTGCATTTAGGGCCGAGCTAGGCCCATATATTGTAGTGGATCGATCTATGGGCCATAGTGAAAAAGACTTCGCAATTGGACCTTGCTTCTGTTAGCTCGGTCTAAGTATGGTCACAGTTACCTCGGTCGGAGTGGTAATAATTAGCTCGGTCATAGTGTTCAGATCCGAGGTATAGTTGAACAGTGACCGAGCTAATCGTCGCTTGGGGGACACGCTGAGCTGAGTCTGTCTGAGGGCTAGGGGTAGCTCGATTGTTTGGTCATATTACCGCGGTAAAACCATCTCACTTGGTTAGGCAGTGAGGGGGGGTGTAGAAAGATGAGCTACATTGGAGGACTCTACATTGGAGGACTCCACCTTTCTGATTCCTAGGAGGACTCTACATTGGAGAAAAAGAGTCCTACTAAGATTGTACCACGCGGAATCTATAAAAACTCATAGCAGGACCTATGTACAGGTATCACAACTTTGATTCTCGAATACACAGAGCTTTTGTCTATTCGTCTATTTTGCTGACTTAGGCATCAGAGAGGTATCCGGCACACACCCACCGGCTAGCTCACGTTTGCGTTTTCAGGGAGTAAAGCGACGACGTTTGGAGGAGCACAGACTTGATCAACAGGATTATACGAGAACATTATTTCATGCTCGTACACTCCCCAATGAAACATGAATATTCATATGCAAGTATGGTTTAATTAGTTTAGTTATTCATTAAAAATTTAGGCGTCATTTGACAAGCTAGTTAAAAGTTGACTTTTAATTCATTCACTACAACAAAAAATGCCTTTGGTGACAGATTGATTTTGTCTCCAAACATCAAATTTTCGTCACTAAAGTGATCTGCGACGAAAAAAATGTCACCACGTTCATGGCCTATGCGTCGTCGCTGAAGGTATCAGGTGACGAAAAACAGTTTCGTCGCCTATTTTTTATTTTTGGTGATGAAATGTTTCGTCTCCTAATGTTGAATTTTTTCGTCCTCTATAACATCAATTTCGTCGCCAAAATTAAATAATATTTTATTTTAATTGTTTTTCGCAATGAAATATTTCATCACCAAATAGATTTTAGTGACAAAAGTTTTCCTCACCAATGATATAGATTAAGGTGACAAAAAAATTCTAAACTAAAATGAGCAGAAAAGAAAATTCTTCAACGACAAAAAACATTTTGTCACAAAATATTTCAATTTAGCAACGAAATATTCAACAAATGTGACGAAATTATTTGTTTGGTCTTATATCATTAGTGACAAAATTATTCGTCATGTTTTTTCAAAACTAATAGCGACATTTTTTATTTCGTCACTAATAAAAATTAAAAAATTTGAAAATAGAGATACTATTTTCTTCCGAAATTTTCTCTTTTCAGTAACAATTACCTGCGCATTTCAATAACATGTTCAATAAAATATCTATTAAAAATCAATATAAAAATCTGTTCCTTTTCATAAACATCACAATCGAATTTCAGCACTATCCATAAAAATACTATATGAACTACATGCGGATTATAAACATGTCTTCTAATATCCACAAAAAATGTCTACTAATATCCACAAAAATATAATATCAACCGCATGCAGATTACTAAACACATCTCCTAATATCCAACAAAAAACATGTTTACTAATATCAACAAAAATAAAATATCAATGGCCGATTACCCAACATGCCTTGTAACACCAACAAAAATATAAAATTTACAATGCAACCAAAATACATGCAAGGTAATATGAACAAAAACACAAAACGAGCTACCATATGCCCTCCAAATTACCAGACATGTCCATATCAAATCTCGAATCTACAAAAAAATGAAACCAAAAAAAAAAAAAAAATGCAAGTTAGACAATTATGACCTTATCCATAAAATATACAATTTAACATGCATTTTTGGACTTAGTTTTCAAACTGGAAGTCCGGTGCAAGTTTCGTAAGTTTCCACATCTTACATTGGTCCCTCCTAACGTGTTTGAGGTGTTTCCCGGGCCGTCCCATGCCTGTTGCACGATTTTGGCCCCTGAAAGTCTATTTTCAAACTTAAGTGTGAAAAAGTGCAATTTTGGACTTAGTTTTCAAACCGGGAGTCCCGTGCTAGTTCTATAAGATTTCACAACCCACATTGGTCCCTCCCGAGGTGTTTGAGGTGTTCCCTGGGCCGTCTCGTGGCTGTTGCATGATTTTGGCCTCCGATGGCCTATTTTCAAGCTTAAGTATGAAAAAGTGCATTTTTGGACTTAGTTTTCAAACCGGGAGTCCTGTGCTAGTTCCGTAAGTTTTCACAACTCACATTGGTCTATCCCGAGTTGTTTGAGGTGTTCCTCGAGCCGTCTCGTGGTTGTTGCACAATTTTGGCCTCTGATGGCCTATTTTCAAGCTTAAGTGTGAAAAAGTACATTTTGGACTTAATTTTCAAACCAAGAGTCCCGTGCTAGTTCCGTAAGTTTTCACAACTCACATTGGTCCCTCCCGAGGTGTTTGAGGTGTTCCTTGGGCCGTCTCGTAGCTGTTGCACGGTTTTGGCCTCCGATGGCCTATTTTCAAGCTTAAATGTGAAAAAGTGCATTTTTGGACTTAATTTTCAAATCGGGAGTCCCGTGCTAGTTCCGTAAGTTTTCACAACTCACATTGGTCCCTCCCGAGGTGTTTGAGGTGTTCCTCAGGCCGTCTCGTGGTTGTTGCACAATTTTGGCCTCCGATGGCCTATTTTCAAGCTTAAGTGTGAAAAAGTACATTTTTCGACTTAGTTTTCAAACCAAGAGTCCCGTGCTAGTTCCGTAAGTTTTCACAACTCACATTGGTCCCTCTCGAGGTGTTTGAGGTGTTACCCGGGCCATCCCGTGCCTGTTGCACGATTTTGGCCCCCAATGGTCTATTTTCAAGCTTAAGTGTGAAAAAGTGCATTTCTAGACTTAGTTTTCAAACCGGAAGTCCCGTGCTAGTTTTGTAAGTTTCCACAACTCACATTGGTCCCTCCTGAGATGTTTGAGGTGTTCCTCCGGCCGTCTCGTGGTTGTTGCACAATTTTGGCCTCCGATGGCCTATTTTCAAGCTTAAGTGTGAAAAAATACATTTTTGGACTTAGTTTTCAAACCAAGAGTCCCGTGCTAGTTCCGTAAGTTTTCACAACTCACATTGGTCCCTCCCGAGGTGTTTGAGGTGTTACCCGGGCCATCCCGTGCCTGTTGCACGATTTTGGCCCCCAATGGTCTATTTTCAAGCTTAAGTGTGAAAAAGTGCATTTCTAGACTTAGTTTTCAAACCGGGAGTCCGTGCTAGTTCTATAAGTTTTCACAACTCACATTGGTCCCTCCCGAAGTGTTTGAGGTGTTCCCTGGGCCGTCCCATGGTTGTCGCACGATTTTGGCCTCCGATGGCCCATTTTCAAGCTTAAGTGTGAAAAAATGCATTTTTAGACTTAGTTTTCAAACCGGGAGTCCCGTGCTAGTTCTGTAAGTTTCTATAACTCACATTGGTCCCTCCCGAGGTATTTGAGGTGTTCCCTGGGCCGTCTCATGGATGTTGCACGATTTTTGCCTCCGATGGCCTATTTTCAAGCTTAAGTGTGAAAAAGTACATTTTTGGACTTGGTTTTCAAACCGGGAGTCCCGTTCTAGTTCCGTAAGTTTTCACAACTCACATTGGTCCCTCCCGAGGTGTTTGAGGTGTTCCCCAGGCTGTCCCGTGCCTGTTGCACGATTTTCGCCCCCGAATGTCTATTTTCAAGCTTTAGTTTTCAAACCGAGAGTCCCGTGCTAGTTCCGTAAGTTTCCATAACTCACATTGGTCCCTCCTGAGATGTTTAAGGTGTTTCCCGGGCCATCCAATATATTTAGGTTTAATCTCCCAAGGAGTATAGTTTTGATTTTAGATTCAATATAGCATACATACAAATTTAAGAAAGATCCATGCTTAGAATAGAAATACTTATATGAGTGAGGAGTAATTTAAAATCCATGCCAGCAAAAAGTCTAGTTGCACATCTCCCCTTTCCACTTTCGTCACATCCTTGGATCTCCCAATCTAATTTTAATACCCAATCCTCCAATATAATAATACATTGTTTACCTGTGTATTGCAAAAATATATTATATGGAATTCAAAAGATGCATTTCCTTAAAATGCAACTCAATGAATTGCTAAAGTTATAGTAAACACTCAAAAGAATTGCTAAAGTTATTGGGAGAATATCAAAAAAGTGAAGAGAAAGAAAAATAATTTCAAAGTGATGGAAATACAAGTGATTCATGGATTAGATTGTGCAAGTATCACTTTGAAATTATTTTTCTACCCTCCAATTTTTTGATGTTCTCCCAAGGTTATTCTAGCCATAGGGTTCCCTCTAATGTGATCAATAAGATGAACAATCTTTAGGGTTATAAAAATTACCTAATAGACTGAGCATAGATTTTCTAATTAGAACTCAGAAGATCTCTCTTTAAATCCATGTATTGTCCGGCACTGTGATTGGCCTTTGTGTGAGATGCCAAAGCATTTTCGAAGTTAAATGACCTGCAAAAAAAATTTGAGGAGGGGAAATTGAGATACTATAGCAGTATTAGTTGTTGTTTTTTCTTTCTATTACTTCAATGCATAAGAGACAACCCTCTAGGACTAAACACAAAAGATAAAGTATAACAAACATGTAGCCCATAAAAAGTGAAATGGTCCCAAAACTTCGACTAAAAAGTAAAACATATAGGTGACAAAAAATCAAAAACTATTGCAAACAAAAAAATATAAGATAAATTTATTATTAAAAATTAAATTTAAAAAAAAAAGAAAGAAAGAAAGAATATACATTTGTACTTAGTTTAAACAAATCACAAGCGAACAAATCTAAATACTTGCAACCTAGCACATAGGCTTTTAACATGGAGATCATTAACACAAGCATCACCATCATCATCCAATCCAAGACAATATTTGATGATTCTTTGAACTGGCAATCCTTTGGAACCAATTATGGCATTCCACAGGGAGGACAACAGTGTATCCTCACTATCACGATGAAAAAAAGTGCCCAATCTCATCTTTTTTTTTTCCCTTTTTTTCTTTTAAATGTTATAATTGTCCTTTTATTCCTTCTTTATCTGCTATTCCACGGGAAGGACAACATTGATATTTTGTTTTATAGATATATCTAGAAATAGCAACAAAAAAGATGATAATGTTAGCATATTATATTAAGTGTTAGCATATTATATTAGCCGAAAGGCACACTAGGGTCTGTCTGTAATCACTGTAATCATTTTATGCACTCAGGGATCATCTTGTAATTGCATTTCTTGTAAACCCTAATCTTCTTTTATAAATAGGGGGTGATATTCTATCATTCCCCAAGCTGGTTACCCAAGCTTCATGGTATCAGAGCTACACCTCTAGGGTTAGGGTTCAAAACCGTACCTAGTTGGATCATCTGCTTCGT
>NW_021026670.1:281354-367760 GCF_004153795.1 Camellia sinensis | reverse complement strand
TCATCCAGAAGGTTCAATTGCTAAAGGATATCTTATGGAAGAATGCATGAATTTTTGTGCACAATATCTCAATGATGTGGAAACTAAATCTAATCAACCCACGAGGAACTACAGTGGTGATGATAATCTGGGTCGTGCTGTTGGTGAAATCACAAGCTTTTATCTTGATAACATTTCTTGGGTACAAACTCATCGGTATGTCTTATTCAATACAGCCGCGGTTCAACCATTCAGCACTGATCCCCATGCATCTGAACCCCAGCTCGGTCCAAATGCAGAGACTGCAAACTATTTCAAACTTCTTCAAGATGCACAAAGTGAATTGTATCCGGGTTGTCAGAAGTTCACATCTTTGTCATTCATTGTTCGGCTTCTACATTTGATAGTTAAATTGTCACACAACATTATGTATAAAATTTGAATATGATTAACACATTATGCGTTGACTATCATAGGCTCCTGATGCATCGAGTGGCCACCGGGCATTTAGGGAATCTGCAGAAGACGAGAATCCATATACACCACCACCAGAAGATCAGGTATAACATGTAACTTTACATTCTAAGCTAAAATGTATATTTTCATTCTTTGCATTCTAAGCTAATAGAGTTGTGAGAGAAGACGGGACTCAAATTGGGTTCCCGGATTAGGAGTTAGAGATGGATTTCACTCTAGGCAAACTATTTCTATAAAAAAATTGAATTCGAGGTGTTAACGCCCCAAAATCACCAAAAGGGGTCGAATTGGCACGAAACTTGGCACACACGACCACCTAGGCACGAAAGACTTGTGGGAGAAGACGGGACTCCAATCGGGTTTCCGGTTTGGGAGTTAGAGGTGAATTTCACTCTAGGCAAACTAGTTCCTTAAGAAACTTGAATTTGAAGTGTTAACGTCCCAAAATCACCAAAAGGGGTTGGTTTAGCATGGAACTTGGCACACACGACCGCCTAGGCACGAGAGACTTGTGGGAGAAGACGGAACTCCAATCGGGTTCCCGGTTTGGGAGTTAGAGCCGTATTTCGGTTTAGGCAAACTAGTTCCTTAAGAAACTTAAATTCGAGGTGTTGACGCCACAAAATCACCCAACGGGGTCGGATTGGCACGAAACTTGGCACACACGACCGCCTAGGCACGAGAGACTTGTGGGAGAAGATGGGACTCCAATCGGGTTTCCGGTTTGGGAGTTAGAGACGAATTTCACTCTAGGCAAACTAGTTCCTTAAGAAACTTAAATTCGAGGTGTTGACACCCCAAAATCACCCAACGGGGTCGGATTGGCACGAAACTTGGCACACACGACCACCTAGCCACGAGAGACTTGTAGGAGAAGACGGGACTCCAATCGGTTTCCCGGTTTGGGAGTTAGAGCCATATTTCGCGTGAAGGGAAACTAGTTCCTTAAGAAACTTAAATTTGAGGTGTTGACACCCCAAAATCACCAAATGGGGTCGGATTGGCACGAAACTTGGCACACACGACCGCCTAGGCACGAGAGACTTGTGGGAGAAGACGGGACTCTAATCGGTTTCCCGGTTTGGGAGTTAGAGCCATATTTCGGTTTAGGCAAACTAGTTCCTTAAAAAACTTAAATTCGAGGTGTTGACGGCCCAAACTCACCAAAGTGGGTCGGATTGATACGAAACTTGGCACAAACAACTGCCTAGGCACGAGAGACTTGTGGGAGAAGACGGGACTCCAATCGGGTTCCCGGATTAGGAATTAGAGACGGATTTCACTCTAGGCAAACTAGTTCCTTAAGAAATTTGAATTCGAAGTGTTAACGTTACAAAATCACCAAACGGCGTCGGATTGGCACGAAACTTGGCACACACGACCGCCTAGCCACGAGAGACTTGTGGGAGAAGACGGGACTCGAATCGGGTTCCCGGTTTGGGGGTTAGAGCCATATTTCGGTTTAGGCAAACTAGTTCTTTAAGAAACTTAAATTCGAGGTGTTGACACCCCAAAATCAGCAAATGGGGTCGGATTGGCATGAAACTTGGCACACACGACCACTTAGGCACGAGAGACTTGTGGGAGAAGACGGGACTCCAATCGGTTTCCTGGTTTGGAGTTAGAGCCATATTTCGGTTTAGGCAAACTAGTTCCTTAAGAAACTTAAATTCAAGGTGTTCACACCCCAAAATCACCAAATGGGGTCGGATTGGCACGAAACTTGGGCACACACGACCGCCTTGGCACGAGAGACTTGTGGGAGAAGACGGGACTCTAATCGGTTTCCCGGTTTGGGAGTTAGAGCCGTATTTCGGTCTAGGCAAACTAGTTCCTTAAGAAACTTAAATTCGAGGTGTTGACGCTCCAAAATCACCAAAAGGGGTCGGTTTAGCATGAAACTTGGCACACATGATCGCCTAGGCACGAGAGACTTGTGGGAGAAGACGAGACTCGAATCGGGTTTCTGGTTTGGGAGTTAGGGTCGGATTTCTATCTAGCCAAAATTAATTACTTAACTATCTTTGTAATCATATAGTAATTAATTTTTTATGTTTTTTTGTAGTTAAAATATTAATACATAATTATATTGTCATTAATTATTTTTATTTTTTATTTTCAGATATTTCCTGAGTAGCAGTTTGCTTCTTGTGGAATGCAGCCGTGTGAAGATTGTGACAAACTTTTGTTTATGAAGAAAACTTTTATTTTTGATTTACGTTATTTAGATTTGTGAACAACATTATGTATGTATGATGCAAAATTATGTGGTTGGATAATTTTAATGATGTGTTGTTATGAATGGAAGAGTACTTTAATTATGAATGAAATTTTATTTATATACAGGAATTTTTATATTATTATATAGTTATCGATTTTTTTTAGCTATTTTTTATTTAATACAGGTAATTTGCATATTTTTAATAATTTTATTGCTGCATTTTTTGTTAGAACCAGGTTTTTGCGACGGTAGCGTAGCCGTCGCCAATGATATTGGCAATATGAACAAAAGGCCTTTAGCGACAGTACTTTCACCGTCGCAAATAACAGTATTAACAACGGTATTAAACCCGTCGCAAATAACTATTTTTAGCGACGGTATTTTACCATCTCACATAAACCCTTTTGCGACGGTATTAAACCCGTCGCAAATAACCTTTTTTAGCGACGGTATTTTTACCGTCTCACATAAACCCTTTTGCAATGTTATTTTGCCGTCGCAATTTCCATTTTTAGCGACGGGGTTTTCGTACCGTCTCAAAGTCTGCAGATTTTTACACATTAATTGCGGCAGTATTTTGCCGTCGCTAAAGGAATTTTTTAATTGCGACAGTATTTTGCCGTCGCTAAAAGGCATTTTTGCCGTCGCCAATATTTTGCGACAGCGTTTACTGTCGCTGAAGACCTTTAGCAACCCCTTTTTTTGCGACCCCCCTATTACTGTCGCTAAAAGCTATTTACCGTCGCCAAAAAGCTTTTGAGACGGCTTCTTTGGTATTGGCGACGGTATTTTACCGTCGCAAAAAAGCGAATTTTTTGTAGTGGTTTATTTTGTTATAAAGCTAAAACCTTGATTTTTTATTTTATTTTATTTTTTGTTGGTAATTGTCCATACAAAAAAATTATTCATATATATTAAATTTATCAATAAAATACCTTAAAATGATTGTCTACTAAATTATATAGTAACAACTTAATTATTACATTCAAAAGTTGTGTAAAATAACTGAGATAATTTCTAATAAATAATATAAGTAGATTTTTTGATTTTCTTAGACCATTTCCAATGGTTACTCAAATCTATCATTAAATTTGAATTTAGTGAAAAATCACTCATTTTTCCATTCTAGCGGTTTTGTCAAATAGGTATTAAATTCAGGATTTCACTTCTTTTTTTATCAAATTGAGAACCAATATATCTTTTATCAAATCACTGTTCATAACCATTTGATTTTCACCACCGGATATCCCTCAAGATGTCCCCCAGATGACCATCTTAAGGCAAAAATTTGTGAAAAAATTATATTGATCGGTCGTTTGCCCGGTTGATCCTCGGATGACCACCTCAAGGCAAAAATTTGTGAAAAATTGACATTGGCCGGTCGACCGGTCGGACATCCTTCCAGTCGTCCGTCCGGTCGACCGATATTCTGATGAAACTTCAAAAACTTTCATTAGAATACTTGATATCAAATGAAACTTTTATTCAAATTTAATGAAAATTTTGATAACAAAGGGAAAATCTCAACCAATACAATCTTTCACAGATATTTCGTCCATGGAAAATCATCAAACGGCACCCATGTAAACGTAGTCTATACAAGCACTACTATTGTCATTTCACGAATATTTCATCCACGAGAATCTACACCCATATATACGCGAAATCCCCAACTTAATTTGGTGATACACATCTCTTTCCAACATTCACTCATTTTCTCAATTTCAAATACATATGCAATGTATTAAATAAGTAACAATGTTCAATGCACAAAGATGAGAAATTAGTTTTCAATTCACGTAATCCTTATGCAATTTCTACAACAATCATAGCTATCCTCCACCAATAGCCCAAAATAGATATTTCTAAATAGATATAAAATTTTCAATACAGATAAACTTTCTAAATTTCAAGGTGAGTGATAATACATATCAAACTCCGCCATCTATATCAATTTTCATCCAATTTCACATTTCCAACATTAATTCTATTTATTTATATAAAATAAATAATTGAACATTTAGGTCAAAACCCATTTTTTCTTCTAAAATCCAATCCAAGTATCAAAATCAATAATTTTATCACCACTCAACCTCATTTCCACTACCACAACCATTTTCCATACAACTATTTAAAAACCCCTCTTTTGATTTTAAACCAAAACCTTAGGTTTGTTCAAAATCTTCCAAAATCACAAGATTGTTTTATAAAAATAAATAACAAAGTTAAAAATCATAAAGAGTGTAGAGAATCCCTATCTCGAAGCTAGAAGACCAAGGAGAGAATGGAGAAACCTCAAAGAAGTCGAAATCCAACTTTGCTCGGATGAAAACGAAGCTCTAAGTGAGCTCTACCTTTTTCTCAAAAGGAGTATGGTGAAGAAATCAATGGATTCAAGTGTTTTAGAAAAGAGAAGGTGAGTTTTAGAGAGAGAGGGTCTTAACTTAGGGTTTTTAGAAAGTTTAGAGAGATGTATGAAAAAGTGATGTAAAATGGCCTTTTTACGAACTAATATTTGCACAGCTCGCTCGAATGCAAGAGTTGTCGCTCGAGCGACCAGATACAATAAATTTGCTCCGCTCGAGCGCATAATACATACTCCCATAAGTTTTACAGACAGAAGACCGTCCCTCAAGCGTAAGAAGCCTCGCTCGAGCGAAAAACACTACCTGTGACACTCGAATTTTTAAATTTAATTCAATACTGTGTTAATATCAACTAATCATGAGTAGAGAAATATATATATACATAATAATTAATAAATAAATAGAATTCCTTATTATATCAAAAAAAGTGCATGATTTAGAAAGTTGTAGATTGTGAGATATCGCACTTTTAAAATATTAAATATTTTAGTAAATGATAAATGATGTTTTATAGTTGGGTAGTGAGATTTTTAGACGTGAACCTAAGTTATAATCATACGTAATTTTAAGAATCATCGTAGATTATCGAAGAAGGCAATAACCTTTAATACGGATCACTCTTTACCGAAGAAGGTAATAATAACCTTTAGAATGGTAAAAAAATGCCAAGTAAAAGTTTTGGTGAGCCAAGGATTAAGTGGCACTTGGACAATTCTTGAGGTAAAAACTAAGGGTCAAGGACAGGTGGCAGATCCTACGGGTATGAATCAATTAGTGGCAGCTCCTAAGTGTATGAATAATTGCTTGGGCTTCACACTATAAATAGTGGGGTTTGGTGTTGTAGTAGGAAAAAAAATCAAGCACGGATCCAGTTTGTAGGAGAGCCTCAGAAACGGGAAGTGAATCAAGATTAATTTAGGAGTAATTTTAAGAAAAGTTATATTACATCTCGAGCTACCATGACATGTTTTATATATGTCTTGAGTCACTATAATATATTTTATGAATGTTTTGAGTTACCATAATTTATTTTGTATACTTTATATTTTATGGTTATGTTAATGTTTCAATTACGTGGATTATTTTCTGAACTCTATTTGCTTAAAGTGAAATCTATGCACATGTTTATTTAGATTTTAGAAATTATTTGACAATAATTTCATAAATCATTATTTTTTGTAAATACCACCACGGGAGTTCCATATCTTAGGGGACTTAAATAAACCATTAGCTTCTGATTAGTCACCTTGTGGTCCTCTGTTTGTCATGGATCTATTGACCTCTATTCTGTTTGTCACTCCAGTGACATCTGTTCTGTTTTGTATCGTGGTTATAGTTAGTTATTTACATAATCTCAGTTTTTCTACCTAAATGATTATTTGTTTCAAACTAAGTTATTTTAAATATTTTAGTTAGATAACTATCCATGGTTGTTTTGTGCCCCCTATACTCTTGGCATAATATTTCTCACTCTACTGTGTGCTTATAGCTGTTACCCCTTTCAGGTGACGAGATTTAGTGGGATCAAGATAGGGAATAAATCGCAGTGTTTTATTTTATTTTATTTTTTATTTATTTACTATTTGTAACTCTGATCGGACTTTTGTAATAAAATAAAGTTTAAATAATTATTTTCCTTTTAAATAAACTTCTTAGTACCCATTTATTTTATTTCAATTTGTTTAATTCATTTGCTTGCGTTGCTACTACAGAAATTTTAATTATTTTATTTTGATTTTTTTGTTGCGACCCAGACTCTACCTCCCCAGTATCTCTGCAGGCCTGCAAAAATACTAGGAACTCACAAAGCTCACTCGAGCACAAGAAGCTTCGCTCGAGTAAAGAGGCCAAATTCTGGACAATAACAGCTTGAACCAACTAACAACCAACTTGTTTCAAACACAACCAAGACACTCCAATACTCAAACTGAAATAAGGAGAAACACGGTATGAATATCTAAATAAGACAAAAGAAGCCCATATTCAAAACATCAACGGGTCAGGTCTAAACCAGGAACGCTATAAGCCACACCGCTCGAGCAACCAAAGGTGCGCTCTAGCAAAAATCATGTTTTTAGCAATTTTTGACAAATACTTATATGTACATCTTTGCATCCTCATGCCCTTTTAGGCATTCTTAAGCATCATTTAGACATCCTTAGCCATGGTATAAACTAGAAACACATTAAAAGAGGATTGAATTAAGATAAAATGTTTGATTGAGACTTGTATTTCAATGCATGCTTTGTTATATGTATTCTGTAGATGGACGCCTGAAACTTAATATCGATATAACACACTGTGAGTAATATCTTTATAAAGCTATGTTTGAAAAGTATTTTGAAATTGTTCTAGATTGATATTTTGAATCTTATTTTGCTATCTATAAATGACTGTCTTATTTGAAATTGTAATCGCGGCATCCATTAGTAAGGCCCTTTCCTGACAGAAATAATATCGTGAATGGCTCATTGATTAATAGGCCCTTACCTAGGGGAAACAATACCATGGCCCATTAGATTAATTGAAATACAAAGATCTCTAATGTTAATTAGATCTTAATGGTCCACATTGAATTATGAATCACTGATTGACCCATTACGGTCCCATTGGTTTGACCCTTGTGGTCTAATTAGCTTTGGCACATTGTTATATTGTTATCGTATTGGATGTACTATGTATAATGTTTCGAATGATTATTGTTATTACAAGGATTGATATGATTGTTATTCAAATGGTTTTGCCTATCGAAATGGATTGTTTGGGGGGGGAAAAAAAAAGAAAAAAAAAAGAAGAGAAATATATGCTTTGTATCATGTTGGATTTCATTCATATAAAACATTTATATTGATATTACTAATTGGGTTTCAGCTCACCTATTTCTCTTATATATATGTAGGTGAGCAAGTGAAACATCAAGTTTAAGACAACCTCAGAGTCTACCTGTGTGCAACCATTTTTGAAGTGCCTTCCTTAAACTTGAGAGGAGTTAAGCTTTGTTAACCTTTCTTTTGTTTCGTTTACTTTTGATATTTTGGAACTTGTCATAGATAATGTTATATGACAGTCTAACTTTGGTGTATTGTATGTAAGCTTGTATGAAGTTTAAGGTTTTAAATTTGGATGAATTTGACATGTATGAACTGCTCAATGGACTTAGTTATATTTCATTATTGCTTCCGCTAAACCCCGTTATTATGTAATGTTATTTTTTCATTAAGGCCAAAAGTAATTCGAGATTACTGACCGGTCATGACCTAAACCTATAGAGAGGCGAGTTCGAGTCTTGACAACCTAGATCTTATTTGATAAATGTTGATTAGCGGATTCTAAAAATACAAATTTTATTAAAAATCAATATTTAAATCAAAAGTTATATTATTTTAAAGTTTAAAATATTAAATTAGTCAATAGGATATTTGGTAATAGTAGTGTGTACTAGATTTTTGAAGTAAAATTTTTTGTACTTGTCCTTAATGTATTAAAATCTTATTATGATGAGGTTTTAACCAAATCTCCCCTCTTTTTATTAGACAATAAACAAAGGGATGGGAGAATTGCACATAAGTGGGAATCAGAAAGGGTTGGGTGTTTTTCCATGTTGAGATCTCAATATGCGAGAACTTGAGAGACTCGTAGGTTTTTACGAGTCTCGTTTTAATGATTTAAACCGTTCATTTTAAAAGGCCCTCAATGTATATTATCCATAAAAAAAAATAAGTTCAATTTAATAATCGTAATTGTGTCATTTTATTGCATTTATCTTTGAAAAAATTAACAGCAAATGTATTTTTGAAATAGACCCTCAATTTTTCAGAGATATATGCAATAAAATGAAAATTTTATGATTATTGGATTGACCTAAATTTTTTCATGAATGATATACATTAAAGGCCCTACGAAATAAATGGTTTGGATCATTAAAATGAAACTATAAAAGCCCAACCCAATCAAGAAAAATATTAAAAAAAAAATAAAAAAGTTATGATTTTAATTATTAATATTTATAAAGTTTATCACTTTTTTGTAAATATTTTTTCTGAATCTCACTGATGTGCAATTCTCCCTAAAAAAAGGATAAATTACACTGACCTCTTCTACAGTAAACCCCATAAGTTTGACATAATTACACTAAACTCCTTTAGAGTTTTAATTTGTAACTTTATCCACTTTTTATCATAAATTTGTCAGTTGTGTGAATAAAAAAAGAGATTATTTCATTTTTACCCCTATACTTTGTCACGATTTTCAATGACCCCCCTAGACTACTCTTATTTTCACGCGTACCCCTATACTATTTAAGCTACTATCAATTTTGCCCCTGCCGTCAGATTTAAAACAGAAAAAATTAAAAAAATTACATTTTGGCTCCAAATTTCAAAAGAAAGATGCAGACCCACCTTTTCTTACTAGCAAACCATCACCAGCAACCACTACTTCAAGCCCTTCCATCTTCTTCGTTATAACTCCGTTTCGCCTCATTTTTACGTCGTTGGATTTAACTCACGGTCTAGTTTTCGTATCACATCTCACATGTATCATTCTTCCTCTTTTTGCATGCTATTGGAGCTCTGAAAGTTAATTAAAAAAATAATAATAAGACTTTTCTTGTCATTTTTGACTTTTCTTCGAGGCATCTTTTGGACTTTATATCTTTCTTGATTCTTGACAGTACTACTTCATTCTTTCGCCATGTTCTTCACCTCACTTCCTACTTCGCCCTACACTACCTCGCTTTCTCACTTCTTTGTGTAATGGGTAGTTTTGGTATGCCAAAAGTTGTCCAAAAATTAATTTTAAAATTTCCAAAACATTCATGTTTTGTTTCTTTCTTCTCTATCTTCCTGATTCTTCTTCTTCTTCTTCACTTATAACATGATGTGGAACATGATTCTAGATAGTAACGGAATTGGTAATGTGAAAGATGCATATATAAGCAAATATGTGTTGGGGTAATACAAATAATATGGTTGCTAACATTCATGCCAATATTGAGTTCAATTGCTTTGATTTATGTTCTATTAGTTTCAATTTTTTATTGAGTGATTTGGGTTTCCCTTTAACTGCTATGGAATACATGGAATTCTTCTATTTACGTTGAACTGCTAAATTGTCCCATTCTTTTACCTTGCAAATTTGGTTCATAAATGGCACCTCTCTCTGTTGTCAATATTAAAAAAAAAAAAAAATTCTTTTTTCATGAATTACTTTAATTAAAAGCTTTAGATATTACAAGTTCTTTTAATTAGTCTCTCACTTTATCAACCTCCTCTGCAAGATTGTTCTATGTCATGGATGACATATTCTGCTTGTTTCAAGGCCACATTGAGAATGCTGCTCATTTTAAGCAACAATACAGACTAAACAAGACAACAAATGAAGTGATCATTGTTATAAAAGCTTACAAAACTTTGAGAGACAGAGGCTCATATCTTGCAAATTAGGTAGTTAGAGATCTTTATGGGCAGTTCATTTATTCTCTACGACGACTCTTCAAAAACCACTTTTATAGCCGCTATAAGTGAACGTTTCAGTCTAGCATTGATTTTTATTTTCCTCAACTTTAGTGAATCTGGCACTGCCCTTTGTGCACATATTGTTTCGTTTATGGAACACAAGATGCCGATGAGAGTGTTTCGTTCTTCTGGGGAAATGATTCTAAAGGTTATCTGGTGCTCGCAGATGATGCAGAGACCATGAAGAAGGATTTGCCACACACATTCTTCACTAATTCCATTACCACCTAGAACCATGTTCCACATCATGTCATAAGTGAAGAAGAAGAAAAAGAATAAGGAAGATGGAGAAGAAAGATACAAAAGATGAATGTGTTGAAATTTTTGAAATTAGTTTTCGGACAACTTTCGGCATACCAAAACCGCACATTACACGAAGAAGTGAGAAAGTGATGTAGTGTAGAGCGAAATAAGAAGTGAGGTGAAGAAAATGGCAAAAGAATGAAGTAGAACCATCAAGAATCGAGAAAGATATGAAGTCCGAAAGATGGCTTGAAGAAAAGTCAAAAACGAGAAGGAAAGTCTTTTTTTTTATCAACTTTTGGAGCTCTGATAGCATGCAAAAAGTTGAAGAACAATACGTGTGAGATGTGATACGAAAAGTAGACTGTGAGTTAAATCCAATGACGTAAAAATGAGGCGAAACGGAGTTATGATAAAGAAGATAGAAGGACTTGAAGTGGTGGTTGCTAATGATGATTTACTGGTAGGAAAGGTGGGTCTGCATCTTTCTTTTGAAATTTGAGGTCAAAATGTAATTTTTTAAACTTTTTCATTTCAAATCTGATGGCAGGGGCAAAATTGATAATAACTTAAAGGCCCCGTTTGTTTTCAGAGATAGAATGGAGGGGATTGATAGTTGTAGACACCCCATTTTGACCGACCTTAAGACTCAGATGTCACCAACTGAGTGCTCGGTGATGTTGCATATTGTGCTCGTTCTGAGGTTGCGGAGTCTCGGCTGCGAGCCTTGCCTCCAGACTTCGGGACTTTTTTGTGTTTTGTCTCGATTTGCGAACCAGGTCCTGTTTTCTCTGTTTTCTCTTTTCGAAGGGAGGGAGAGGTCTCGTAGACCATCTCTCAGTGGCCGTAGGCTACGTTTCGTGGTCATAGGCCATTTTTCCCGTTTGGAGCCCAGTTTCCCGTTTTCGGAGCCTTCGGCCATGTGCCTTGGTTCGGGACCGCTTAACTACCTCCGTTTGCTCCGATTTTTGGCACACACCTTGTTTCCTCCCTTTAGAGGGACACTGTGGCCCGGGAGACCACCTTCGTGGTCATACGCCACTTTCGGTGCCTAATAGTCTGTTTTCGGGGCCCCGGATTGCGCGTTTTGGCCCCCGAACCTTCGTTTTGCATCCGTCTTGGTCCATTTTTGGTAGGGACCCTATTTTCATTGCTAGGGAGGTAGTAGTATGGTGGGAGGCCACCTTTTCTCCTTGGAAACTAGCTTTCTCTTTTTCTCTCTCCTTCAGCCGGTTTTTCTGACAAAAAGCTGGTTTTTCTTACTTTTGAGCCACAATTTCTGGTTTTTCATACCACCATTGTGTTGTGCTCATCTGGGAGGCCACCAATATGGGAAGGCCGACCGGTAATTCTTCTTGACCCTTTTGAACCTTGCTAAAAAGTTGATTTTTCTCTCTCTTGGGTCACATTTTTTGGTTTTCCACCATACATCTGTGTTGCACTCATCTGGGAGGCCACTTTTCTGGGGTGGCCGGCCAGCATTTCTCCTTGAACCTTTTGACCCCTGGTCGGCCGACCAGGGGGAGTGGCCAGCCGGCCACTTGAACTGGTCGGCCTGCTTCTTGCTTTTTGCTCTTTTTGAATGCATCACAGCTGTGCCAACTGTGAGGCATTTGGACCATCCTCCATACACGTGTATGGAGGATATTTGAAGCTTTCAAGAGAAGCTTTAGAGCCTCTCCTCTATAAAGGAGAGGCTTGTCTTCATTTGCAAAGGGTTCAACAATTTTGTTTAAGGCATACACACACTTCCCTCCATAGCCCACTATTCCAAGCTCCAAACCCTAATATTCTTGCACCATTTGCACTACACCTCATAGCCTACCACCTCCACCATCCATCCAAGTATCTTGGAGCTGATTTTCAGAGGTTAAAGAACTCCCATCTTGGTCCAGAAGTTGCTGGAAATCTGCTCTTCAAGGGTGAGTCTCTATTTCCCTTTTTCTTGCATTATTTTGCTCCATTGATTAGCCTTATTTGCAAGCTTTTCTGGACTTTTCCATAAACTAAAAAGTGTCTTCTTTTGAACTCCTCTTGAAGTTTGATTGAGGACACTTTTCTGTTTGAGGCCATCTACCTCCTTGTATGCTCTATCCCTCTTTGTAGGCTTATTTTTCATCATATCTTAGCCTTGCTTGTGAGCATTTTCGAGGTTGGTCATAAATTGAAAAGAGTCTTATTTTGAGCCCCTCTTGATGTTTGATTAAGGTCACTTTTCTGTTTGGGGTCACCTTTCCCTTTGCATGCTTCATTCCCTCATGTTTAAGGCTATGCATTAGAGAATTTGTGTTGGCCTTAGTTTGCCCTTTTAACCACTGAAATCTAGTGGATTTTCAGTGGCTCAAATGTGTCTTTGAGCCCTAAAATCAGAGGGAGGCGACCCCCTCTCTCCTTGTCTTATTTGTTGGCCCTTTTGGCCTTCCAAAGGGGCCCCATCTTGCATGCTTTGAAGTCTTGTTTCAGGCCCTATTATGTGAGTTTTGAGGTCTGCCTTAGCTATGTCCGGAGCCTCTTTGGCCATATTTTATGTCTATGATGCATGTGTAGAACAATCTCATTCAAGGCCTTTCAAAGGGGCCTTTCATTGCATGCTTCCTAGACTAATTTCAGGGCTTTTTTGGTGAGTTTTAGGGATGTCATAACTTATTTCCAGAGGTGGTTTTGCCCTTTTGTCTGTCTATCATGTATGTGTAGAACAACCCTCGCATGGCTTTCCAAAGGGGCTCATCATCCTTGCATGTGTTGACTGAGTTTCAGTGGTTATTTGGACATATTTTGGCATGAAATACTTCTGTTTTTGGCTGGTTGGGTGAGCCCTCATGTGCTTCATATAGTTGTAGAACAACTCATGGTTCACTAGCTTTCTTTGCATGCTTTATAGGCCATTGATTCTAGCATATTTTGGCTATGCCTTAAACTGATAATGTGCTTATTTTGGACTTCCCTAGCTCTGTTTTTGGGTCTTGTGGTCGAATGATGTTAGTTTTGCATGCTTGTAGTTCAAGGTCCATGCTTAGCTTTGAGTTTTGAGATCCATTCCATGCATATACTGAGGTGTGTTCATGTTTTGAGCCTATTATTCATCACATTTCAGAGCTTGTTTGAATGCCACATTGCCATGTTTTCATCTCTTTAAATGCGTTTGAGAGTCGGGCTTGTATACCCCATTTACCGACCATTGAACGAGCTCAATTTCGTTGCATTCCGAGTCATCATTTTAGTTCAATTTCCCACTGTTTCAGACCTGCCTAGGGTCTTTTTGGGGTTGGTTTTGCCTTTGGTGCATTGCTTTGGGTGCCTCCAGTGTAACGCACTTCACTGGTTTCGGTACCCGGGCCCCCTAGCTTGCATTGTGTGCCATATTTGCACGCTTCGGGATCATATTTCATGCTGTTTCAGAGCTGTAATTTATGCTATTCCATGCCATCTTTCATCCCTTGCCATGCTTTGGTAGAGTGGCATTTGATGCCTTAGGTTCGGTCCTTGGTATTTGTGCACGTGTGCACGCATTTCGGTTGTCTCATTTTCATCTAATGGTCACTGATGTGAGTGTGGCTGAGGTCCACTCATGTTGGTGTAAGTCCATCGTGCATTGTGTATGCCATTTCAGTCTATAGCATTGCGTATACTAGGTTGCATGTTAGAGCATTGTATATGCCATGTTACATCACGTGCATTGTGTATGCCATTTCATAGCATTGCGTATACTAGGTTGTATGTTAGTCGCATTGTGTATGCCATCTCATTTGCATTGTGTTTGGTATAGGAGTTAGCCCAAGCACGGGAAACGAGGGATGTTTCGTACTCCGAGTGACGGAACGTGTCTCAATTCCGGGTCGCCGACACTCCGGATTACCCATGATGGAGTTTAAGTCTTGTTGTGTTTATATGTGCATTCATTTCACATCAAGTCATGCAATTTGACTCCTCGGCCATAATGCATCGAGATGCGTGATTGGTGGTACGAGGGTCGAGGACTACACTCCCTAAAGAGTAGTCATGCATACATATGTGAAAATACTTTGTTGTGTCCCTTTCTTGCTCTCTGTTGCAGCAAATCAGAAATCAGCAGCTTTCTAAAGCCTTGCACAGCATTCCAGCATTAATTGCAAATAGAGGCGAATCGGGGCATCGCAATGGATTTCCGCACAAGGTAACTCGAGCATGCATCTTTCATCATTCGGAACAGAGCTGAGGCGGTCCATGGATTTGCATGCTAATTTACTTGCTTTCCTAGTTAAATTGTTAATTAATTAGGGTTTTGTTCTTATTCGGACTGTATTATTTATTCGGACCCTCCGAGCGAGGGCACAATTGTAATAAGTGTGCGTGCGTGTGATGTATGTCTTCCAACCCCATGTCTTTCTCCCTTTGCCAGCTTATGATGGTTAGATTAGGGCATGTTTCAATTAGCATACTTATGCTTGCATGTTTGCGTCATTCATCTGTCTTGCATGCACCGGGCTCGACACATCATACTAACTGCATTTGTATTTCAATTCCAAATTGAATACGTGTTAGTTGTAACATCATCATATGCCATCTTAGAATAGCCGAGCCTATTGTAGTTACATTCTTGCATGTGTTGCATTAGGCATTTCTGTATAGTTAAGATCATGTATGGATTTCTAACATAGCTTTTGTTTTGGCTTGGAGTACTCGGTAAGCGTTTATGCTTTAGCATCCTTGCATGCGTGTGAGTGACTGCCATGATAGCATGCTTACCATGAGGCTATCTGCTTTCGTGATATAACTGCCTGAATGCCTGTGGGTGAAGGTTGGGTTATTTGGATTGGAACAATTCATCAATTGTGAGTTTTAAGCCCACTTGAGAGTGGCAAATCACCTTATTTCAAGCCCACCCGAGGGTGACAAATCCACGTCTTAGCCTACTTGCAGGTAACACCATCAAACCATTTTCAAAATAAACAAACATGCGATGTGTTGTTCTAATTTAGGTGATCCAGTCTATACTTATATGCTGTGCGCATCACATAGTAAATCTAGGCTAATAACCGGAATAAGAATGCATAATGTTTTCAAAACCCGATATCATGGTTAGTAGAGGCCGATCTTTGATCGGGCGAGCAGGGGTGCTCACAAAGTGACCTTCCCCAATCATACCCAAGTTCCCGAGCCGAGGTAACTTTGGTGATAAAGGACACGTGGCCTTAGGCAAACAAGTTAGGGTTTCCTAAATTCCCCAAAATAAAATATTTAGGCGGCGACTCTGTATCTGGCAAAGCAGTCCATGTTTGGCACTTCTTTCAAAAAATCTGTTTTCATAAATGATTTGTCGGATTTGGACTCTTTGATGATTCATCGGTCTTGCATTGCACTCTACGAGATTAGATACAGGACCGTGACATTGAGTCCTGAACTGTAGTGAGCCCAATGAACAAAACGGAGGGGGGGGATTTCCCTCCCGGGACGTTCGGGGACGTCTACAGTTTCTGGCGACTCTGCTGGGGAATTTGGAGAATTTGATTCAAACTCATGATATCTGGTTTTGACTACACTTACGTGTTTCTTTGCATTGCATTTGTATTGATGCGCCTAGGACACCGAGTTTGCCGTATGCTATTCCTGAACGGTTTGCCGGAGGCTCTCTTTGTGAAGTGTGCCATAAGGCTGACCGGTTGCGGGCTCTGCCACGACGGGAACACATACCCCGATTTTTACCGGGGCACCCTTTTTGACCATTCGACCTAGTGCATATTCGGAATCCGTAGTGACCATTCCAAACTATGACAGGTTGCTTACCCGTTTATAGGTTGTTTGAAACCGCTGCGTGCGTAGTGAAACCCTAGCTCCTGACAAAATAGGACAGGGAAACCTTACCCCAACATAGGGGTGTTTTTTTTGGCTCTCACTTGTTTGTTATGTGCTTTTAGAGTGCGTCTCTATACGAATGCATGTATCAGTTTACAAGTTTGGGCATCAGGCCTGCGGGCGCCAGTTCAGTATTTTGGGTATCAGACCTACGGGCACCAGTTCAGTATTTTCGGAATCAGTTATCTACGGGTATCAGATTCAGCTTCGGGGACAGTGATTTGGGAATAATGATCAGTCTTTGAGAACAGTGTATCAATTGCGTGTTAATTATACCCGACTGTGTGTTGTGTTTATTTACGCTGTTATGCTGTCCGTTTGTCTGCTCGTTTATTTCCTTATTATTGCTTTATTTATCTTTTTGCTAGGGTAGTTTAGCACAATTGCTTCAGACCAAGCAGATATTCCCCAAGCACTCTGGATAAGAGGTCGCCGACTCCATCGATTTGAGGATCTGGTCGACAGACAACCAGTGTATTATTTCCTACCCTCAGTTATCAAACGAAGGTCGAGAAGACGCAGTGTATCCGAGCAGAGGTTGTCAGAGCAGTGGATTACCCCATCAGTGGACAGTCGGACTGAGATCTCAATTGTTGCTATAGAGATAGACCTGACAGTAGTTCAGACAGATCAGGGCAGTATGGCGAGACCGACATGAGTTGAAGAAATGATGTGCCAAAGGCAGGAGACCATGAGAGCCATGCAGCAGGACGTTGTTCGCCGGGATGAGTTTGCTAAACAACAAGCCGAGATCATGGCCCAGCAAGCAGAGTTAATTGCCAGGTTACAACAACAAACCGGGACTTCTGCTTCACACCCAGTTCCTTCCCCACCAGGAATTCCAGCACCCGGGGAGGCACCAAATGTCCAAGGAGATACGGACATCCCGATGGGGCCGGCTCCGCCCCGATTCTACCATAGTTATCCAAGGCACCTACGCCTGTCAATCAACCGGACTCTTCCTTTGAGTTCGAGGTAGACCATACAGCATTGAAATTGAGCAAGCTCGAGAAGTTGTTCAAGAAATCCCAGGGGGTGAAGTCCATCCCAGACATCGAGGACGGATATACCGATGTGGCTGTGACGCTGCCAGATAGGTTCAAAATGCCACAAATCAACCGCTTTGACGGATCCGGGGATCCCATGGTCCATCTTCGGTTGTTCTCAGATATACTGCGACCGATGGGCCTCACCAGACCATAGAAGCTTTCACTATTCGGCCAGACCTTGTCAGGTGTGGCCGCTATCTGGTATGCAAAATTAGAAGATGATGTTAAGCGGAACTGGGACGAGATGGCCGAGGCTTTCATTGCACAGTACTCCTATAACACTCAAATCGAGATTATAACCCGTGATCTTGAGACAACAAGGTAGGAGCGTAAGGAGAGCTTTTCGGATTTTGTGGCCCAGTGGAGGGCGAAGGCCTCAATGATGACCCTAAGGCCTACAGATAAAGATCAAATCCGGATGATTGTACGCAATCTCTAGCCAAAACTGATGCAGAAAATAATTGTGCTCCCCTTCCCTACCTTTTCAGATTTGCACGAGATGGGGTTACAAATAGAGGATGCCATGAAACAAGGTCTGATTGACCAAGATAGAGAGAAATCCCGAAGAACCTTCAACCGCAACAATAACACAAGCACCAGCAATGCCGCAAATGCTAGAGCTTCGGAGGTAAGCATGGTCACCACCATCCCCCCTCCAAGACCCATGGCAGCTACACCTTTCTCCGGCGCGTTCGGAAGCAACACACAAACCACTAAATTCTAACCTCGAGGCCAGAGAGCCTTCACCCCACTGTATATGCCCCTGTCCAAGGCTCTAGGGGTATTAATCAGGAAAGGGCACTTAAAGCCCCTGGAGTCGAGGCCATTGCCAAATCCACTCCCTCCCTCTCATAACCCAACAAAATACTGCGCATATCACCAACAACATGGTCACGACACTGACCAATGTTTTAGATTGCGTCATGAGATTCAAGATCTCGTTGACAAGCAGGTGATTGTTCCTCCAGAAAAACCCAATGTCACAACAAACCCTCTCCCACCGCATAACCAAGCTCCACCTCCCAAAAAAATCAACTTTATCCAGACTGGGGTCGTGTCTTACGATCCCAGCATATATATTACCCCAACCCACCTACCCAAGCCGGAGGTGCTCCTTCCTGACTGCACTGACTTGTGCATGTTGGACATCTCCAGAGCCCAACCAGAACCATTGGTGGTGACTGTCGAAGACAGAACATGGGAGATTCCAGGGGAGAATGGGATTGTCGGGCCAGGATCTGAGGAATCTGGGAGTTTTGCTGAGGAAGTATACAGTTCGAGTGACTACATTCTATCACTGGGCCAGGTTGGGCCGAACTTTGAATTGCCAGTGGGGGCAGAGCTTTGTATGATACAGGGGGATGAATTTGGTCAGAGGATAGATGACCTGGCAGCTGTGGAAGAGGACTTTGCTAACCTCCAATTTTTCAATGAACAAGAGCCAGAGGGCATGGTAATCAACTGGTCAGATTTTGAGGAGTCAGCAGAGGTCACCGGGTGGCTTGATGACCTGCCAGACGTTGTCGACGAAGCTCAGTTGGAACGGGGCCCGGCAGAGGCAAGAATATCAGTTGTGGCGGGAAGGGCCGGAAATTAGAATGAATTGCCAAAGAGAGCCGATGCTAAGAATTTCGTTCATGACTTGGGCATTGTGAATGCGGGAATTGTTGAACAGCCAGCTGTACTGACGCAGTTGGAACAAGAAAGGTTTGAGGATTCTGAGAGAATCAGGAAAGCTAAGGGCCCTGAGGGGACTGAAAGTGCTGTGTGCACGAGGATAGAGAATGCTGCGAGCATGTGGACGGAGAGTACTGTGGGTGCAATTGTACTGGAGCTAGACAGGTGTCTGTTGGTTGCCGACGGAATGTGGTGGGAGGACGTTGATTTATGTCTTGCCCATACGGATGAGGATTGGGGGAGAAATCAACCAGATGATACCTGGTATATCGGCGAAGTGGATCATATGACCAGGAGCGGGTGGTATTTCAAGCCCCCGCACCTAGACCAGCCAGAGGCATCTGGGAAAGATAAGGAGGCGGAGAAGCAGAAAGAGAAACAACTAAAAGAAAAGGCTGTACTGAAGGAGTTGAAAAAGATACAGGCAGACATCTCCATCTGGGGACTGCTTATGGCATCGCGAGTGCATCGACAAGCTGTCTTATCGGCCATGGACCAAGCCAAGCTCTCAATAGACACCACGCTCGAGCAGCTGGTGGGCTTAGTTTTTCCGGGAGGGGATACCCCGATGTTGACTTTCTTCGACAAAGAATTGCACCTAAGGGTGCGAACCATAACAAGCCACTCTACATTTCTGTAGAGTACAGAAACAAATGGATACTGTGGTGCTTGTCGACACAGGGTCCGCCATCAATGTGTGCCCAGCAAGGACTGCATATGCAATCGGTTTAAAGACCGTAGATTTTGTACCGACAGCCCAGGCGATTCGGGCATATGATAACACAAGCAGAGAAGTAATGGAGACAATGAGAATTCAGACCAAGGTTGGGCCGGGACAGCATAAGGTAGACTTCCACGTCTTAGAAGTTCCTGCAACTTTCAATATGCTCTTGGGGCGGTCGTGGCTGCACCAGGTGAAGGCAGTTTCGTCCACCTTGCATCAGATGCTGAAATACCCCCATGGGAAGGGGGTAGCCATTGTTTTTGGGAATTCATCGATCCATCCACCGCCGGAAGTATCTATGCCAGTTTTGGAAATTGAGCATGGTATGGAGGATGTGTTCTTATCCGGTTTTACCCTAGCTGAGGCCCGGGTCGTGCAGAACATCTTAGCTGTTAATGAGGGGATGTATGTCAGTGCTCAATCAGTATACCTCATGAACAAGCTTCAACACATCCCCGGGATGGGATTGGGAAAGAGCGACCGGAAGGGCGTCGCAGCATTGGCCGAGGTGCCACACAACCCATATACCTTTGGCTTGGGTTATCTGCCCACCAAAGAGGATTGGATAAGGAAGGGTAAGGAGATGGCTGGAAGAGCCAAAGCGAAGAAGGCGGGGAAGCCTTTTGACTTAATGCACCGGCCCATTTAGGGTACCCTAAACGGACGCTTCGTCTAGGAAGGCGAGGACTTTCCGTTTTGTGGCTTCCCAGAGCCGTGGCTGAATGCGGAGAGGAAGCGCGTGCCAGGTTTTGAGATTTTCTTTGACCTACAGTTATCCGGGGATGACGTGGCCGAAGAGTAGACAGACCCATTAGCTGAGGTTGAGCAGAGCAAGAAAGTGGAGTCTGAGGACGCCGAAAGTGAAATGGGGGTAGCGCTGGCGTGTCTACTTTCAGATCCTCCGATCGAACAGAAGTGCTTGGGGGATAATTTCTTGGTATGCGTGATCGGGAATGGAACGGTTGCGGGCCTACCAGCAAACATTTTGGATGCATCTATCGCACCCTCTCTCATTTGGCAGTATGAAGAGGGATTTTTGTCAAGCAGCACCGGGTCAGGTAGTGAGCCGGAATCTGATTCCTCCGAATCTATTGAGTCGGAATCAGGTTCTAGCTCGACTGAGTCTGAGTCTAATATTCCAGGGGATGACAACCCGGATACCACAGTCTTGTCCAGGTCGTCTTTTTCTTTCTCTTTTGAGTCTGTTGTAACCGAAGAATCGGGCGATTTGGATGTGCTTAATGAGAATGATGTGCCTGTGGTTTCTGAGTACTTTTCTATGCCTTTGATTTATTGCATTAACTCAGACTTTCAAAATTTTGATGAAAACGACGAGGAAGAAATTCCTCCGATTTTGCAACGCTTAATTGAACAAGAGCAGGAAAGATTTGTTAAACTCTTAATGGATGAAATCACTACTGTGAATATTGGTACTGAGGAGGACCCGCGGCTGGTCCAGATCGGGTCCACGTTGTCTTCGGAGGAACGCGAGCGCTTAGTCGCTTTATTAAAAGATTTCAAAGACGTTTTCGCGTGGTCCTACGAAGACATGCCTGGAATCGATCTTGAGATCGTACAGCACCGGATCCCTCTTGACCCTGAGGCCCGACCCGTTAAACAAAAACTCAGAAGGATCCGCCCGGACTGGGCCCTCAAGATTAAGGAAGAAGTCACCGAGCAAATTGACGCAGGTTTCCTACTAGTATCCGAATACCCGACTTGGTTGGCCAACATTGTTCCAGTGCCGAAGAAGGATGGCAGGATCCGGGTATGCGTGGATTTCAGGGACTTGAACAGAGCCAGTCCGAAGGACGACTTTCCCTTGCCCCATATTGATGAGTTGGTGGACTTCACAGCGGGGCATGCTTTGCTTTCATTCATGGATGGCTTCTCAGGCTATAATTAGATAGTGATGGCACCTGAAGACCTGGAAAAGACTGCATTCACCACTCCGTGGGGGACCTACTGCAACAGAGTGATGCCATTTGGGCAAAAGAACGCTGGAGCTACATATCAACGGGCCGCGACCACAATATTGCACGACATGATCCACAAAGAGGTTGAGGTGTATGTGGACGACATGATTTTCAAGTCCAAAGAAAGAGACGGCCACTACACCACCTTGCAAAAGTTCTTTCAAAGGATCAGAGAATTTCGGTTGCGGCTGAATCCTCAGAAGTGTACGTTCGGTGTTACAGCAGGGTAAATGCTGGGGTTTTTTATTACACAGAGAGGTATCGAAGTCGACCATTCCAAAATCAAGGCCATCTTAGAAATGCCACCACTAAGGATTGAAAAGGAGGTGCGAGGCTTTCTGGGTAAAGTGGAATTTATAAGACGGTTTATCAGAAAATTAACCTTGACTTGTGAACCAATTTTTGGTCTCTTGAAGAAAGGAAAAAAATTTCAGTGGGACGGCCGATGCCAAGCTGCTTTTGAACAGATCAAGGAATATTTACAAAACCCACCGGTGTTGTCACCGCCGGAGCCGGGGAGACCGTTGATATTGTACCTTTCAGTAACTGAGACCACAATGGGCTGCATGCTCGCGCAGGAATCAGAGGACAAAGTAGAGAGGGTCATCTACTATCTAAGCAAGAAGATGCTAGAGTATGAGACTCGCTACACACCATTGGAGAAGGCTTGCTTAGCCTTGGTAGGGGCTACCAGGAAGCTGCGGCACTACCTGTTAGCTCACTCTGTAATGTTGGTTTCGAGATTAGATCCCATCAAATATCTCTTCGAGAAACCGACATTTACGGGTAGGCTAGCTCGTTGGTTGCTGTTGCTTTCCGAATTCGATCTAAAATATGTGACACACAAGTCAGTCAAGGGAAGAGCAGTAGCAGAGTTCTTAGCCGATCATCCAGTGGAAGGGGGTGAAGCAGTTGAGTACTTATTCCCAGATGAGGCCATTTTGCATATCGACGACGAGTTTTGGACGATGTATTTTGACGGAGCGTCCAACCAGTATGGGTATGGGATAAGAGTGTTGCTGATAGCACCCGACAATTCTCGTATCCCTCTAGCCTTCAAACTCTGGTTCAAAATCTCGAACAATGAAGCAGAATATGAGGCATGCATTGCCGGTCTAGAAGCAGCCTTAGAACTAGGAGCAAAATGGTTGGACGTCATCGGGGACTCGAACCTTGTTATATCTCAAGCGAAAGGAGATTGGAAAGTCAAAGAAGAAAAGATGATTATGTATCACCAGACCTTGGATTTGTTAATTCCTCGGTTTGAGAAGTTAAACTTCGCTCATCTGTTAAGAGAAAACAACTGGTTCACAGATTCACTAGCAACTCTATCTTCCATGATAGACATCCCGTTTGGAGTCCGGATGCGTCCAGTCATTATCGACCAGAAATTTGTGCCGGCTTACGAGGCAATTGCTGCTATAGATGAGGTTCAAGATGAGAACCCCTGGTATTACGTTATTTGGAATTTCTTAGAGAAAGAGGCGTATTCACCAGGGGCAAATGCCAAGGATAAAAGGGCAATCAGAAGAATGGCCGTTCAGTTCATCATCTGTGGAGGTAAATTGTATAAGAGAGGTCATCTGGGAATGCATAAGCTGTACGTTGAAGCTGAAGAATCAAAACGCCTGATGAAG
This sequence comes from Camellia sinensis, assembly GCF_004153795.1. Taxonomy (NCBI): domain Eukaryota; kingdom Viridiplantae; phylum Streptophyta; class Magnoliopsida; order Ericales; family Theaceae; genus Camellia; species Camellia sinensis. The sequence goes on along the minus strand of NW_021026670.1, from coordinate 344,063 downwards.
GCCATCCATGAAGGGGAATGCGGTGCGCATATGAACGGGGTAATGCTGGCACGAAAAATCCTCAGACAGGGTTACTACTGGTCCACCATGGAGGAGGATTGTATCGGCTTTGTTCAGCGATGCCACAAATGTCAGATCCATGCAAGCTGCATGAACATCCCGCCGTCGAGGCTGCACAATATGACTTTGCCATGGCCATTTTCAGTCTGGGGAATCGATGTGATCGGGGCTGTTACCCCGAATGGGTCTAATGGGCATAAGTTCATCCTGGTCGCGATAGATTATTTCACGAAGTGGGTTGAGGCCCAATCCTATACAGTGTTGAAGGCGTCACATGTTGCAAAATTCATCAGAAACAACATCATCTGTTGTTATGGGGTCCCAAACGAGGTCATTTCAGATAATGGTTCCCACTTCAAAAAGGAAGTAATTAATTTGTTGGAAAAATACAATGTGGCTTTTCATAAGTCGTCTACATACCGGCCGCAAACCAATGGAGCGGTTAAGGCCGCCAACAAGAATATCAAACACATATTGCAGAAGATGGTGGAAACCTACCGGGATTGGCCAGACTAGCTACCGTTTGCTCTGTGGGGGTACCGGACTTCAATTAGAACTTCTACTGGGGCGACTCTGTATTCATTAGTTTATGGGATGGAGGCCGTTCTACCTATTGAAATTGAGGTTCCGTCTTTGCGAGTGCTGGCTGAGTGTCAGATAGCCGAAACAAATTGGCAACAGAGCAGATTTGAAGAACTCATGCTTTTTGACGAGCGCATACTGAAAGCACTGTACCATGTTCAAGGCTATCAGCGCAGAATTGCCAGGGCTTTTAACAAGAAAGTTAAATCCAGGAATCTAAAAGAAGGAGATTTGGTGCTCAAGGACAACCGAGCTCCCATCTATGACCCAAGGGGCAAGTTCAGACCCAATTGGACTGGTCCCTACATCATTAAGTCTATTTGGTCAGGTGGAGCTGTGGTTCTGATGGACCTAGATGGCCTAGAGTTCTCCCAATCGATCAATATGGACAAGTTAAAGAAATATTACCCCTGAGAAGCTCGCTAGGCCAAAAACCCGAAAGGGCGACCTAGGCAAAAGTTAGAGCGTGAAAAATTTGAAACTATAAAAACTAAGCTCGCAAGGTTGAAAACCCGCAAAGGGCGGCCTTGGAAAAAGTTAGAGCGTAAAAGGAGAGTGAAAATACTCGAGTGAACCCCAACCTGAACTACGTAAGGCTTGATTCTCATCTTTGGGATACGTAGGCAACTTCATCCTAAAGTTTAGCCATAAACGTTTCCCCAATCAACTTTGTCCATTTGATTATCTCGGCCATCTTTGTCTATTTAGCATTCAAGAGTTCAGTTATGATCTCTGGTGCAGTGCTCTTCAGACTAGGGCAACTTTCCGTTGCTGCGCAGTGCTGCGGTACTATTCAGACTAGGGGCAACTTTCCAGTTGCTGAGATCCGGGGTTGTGCATCTCAGTGACAGATTTCAGGCGTGTCCAGTTCTAATCCATATCGAAAATGGTTTTGAAAAGTTTGAATAAAAGTTGACTTTGTTCAAAATTAATCTTTTTACAACGTAGACCATTTTTGGACCAAAGCGAAAATTTTTCAGTACCCACAACTTTTAATTTCATTGATTTCAATACAGAGTTCTCTTGCTCTTGCATACAAATTGAAGTTGCTTTTTATTACAATCATAAAGAAAGCTTGAAAGTACGAATAAAGCAATAAATCCGGGGCATAGCTAAGTCAGGTGTTCATGCGCCCCCTCCCCGAGCTGGTCGAAGCCTCTGATACCAAAGTGGGCCCTTCATGTGCCTCTTCATTGAGCCAATCCAAGCACTCATCAGACAAAGTGCAACTAAAAGTGGGAGCAGGGGCCAAAAGCTCTCTAGTCCTCCATGCTGTGGCATACTGGGCAAGCTGTGCGCTTCGAACTGGGAATGCAGCAGGATACTCTATCCCCTCTGGCGGGCAAGTCTGATCATGTCCGAATTGGCGCTGGAACCGGAACGAAAAATAGAAGACACAGTGTGCCATGCCAATCAATTAAATCCCAGGTTGACGGGTCATGTTGTAACTCACCGCTGGCAGATTGAGCCAAGGGCAGCGCCAAGCGATGCGGTTTGCAGACAAATTGCACATCCAGTTGTACCACCACCCCTCATCAAGGGCATCGACCAGGCGTTGTTGGAAAAAGTAAACGCGAGCTAAGTATGCGGGGCAAGACTCCACAATCTGTAACTTGTCCATCAACCACACCTGGGGAGGGATTGAAAAATGAGAGAATAAAGAATAGAGAGATGTATGATGAGAGAAAAGTAAGAAAAGGGCTTTGCGAGAAAAACCGAGCCTGAGGGCCGAGTGATGTGAGCAATACATATGTGAGATTGGGTGGGAAACATTTCCTGCAATAGTAGTGGGCTCCCCGCTGGCCTAGCTGTCTCCCGGCGATGAAAAGCGTCTAAGCCCATCAATGTCTCAGCCAATGTCATAGCAATGCAGCTCTTGCCGTCCTTCAAACCTAGATCCTCCAGAACCTAAGGCAAGTAAGAAATGAGATAGCAAGCATAGGCAAAGCGCGTGTTGCCGATAGCTCTGCCAATGATGGTCACCGCGGTAACCAGCATCAGAAAATCGGCAAACCAAGCTTGGGATGTCCAGCTCCCCATCATGAATCAATGATCGAGCATCATGCAAAGTGAGGCCGCACATTTGTCCTAAGGCTTGGACGTGGCCGAATCGAAGTTGAGGCAAGATTTTCTCATTGCATTCGGACTCCATCAAAACTTGGAAATCCTCGAAAGTAGGACACATCTCTTGCCCGCTAAAGCTAAAGACGTGTGTTACCGGATTCCAAAACCTTGCCGCGACATAGAGGAAAGGAAGATGCAGTGGAGTACGGCCCAGCGTGAATAGTGCGTTCAAGTCGAAGCCCCAGAAGTTCAACTTTTCCGAGCCATCTCGAGAAGCAATCCAAGCTGTGAGATTTTGGGTGAGGAACGCCTCCATTTTGATGCAAAACTAAGATGAAATGAAAGAGCCACAAGGTTGGAGCTTTTAAAGAGGATAACGCACTGTTCGGGGGACACGTGTCGAAAATTTGGTGGCTGCCAAGCTAGGTGGTCGGCCGGCCACCTTTTCTGGTAGGCCGACCACCCCTCTCCCCTCCAATGTAAAAAGCTGGTCAGCCAGCTCCCTTAGGTGGTCGACCATAGAAAGGAAGGTGGCTTTGGTCTTGTCTTGCTTCTAGAAGATAGTTCCTAGCATTTCTATGCATTGGGGGTGTTGAATGTGCGAGTTCTCCTCTGTTTCGGATGCGTTCTGTCACCCAGATCGTCCGAAATGCATTTGTTTATCGAGTTGTTGTTAAATCCTGCTTATCAAGTTGTTATTTTGCTTATTGAGTTGTTGTTTTGTTTATCGAGTTGTTTAGTTTATCGAGTTATTAAGTTTTGTCGAGTTGACGAGTTATGTATATCGAGTTGTTACTCTTTGTTTAATCAATATTGTTGTGTCTTGCTTGTCGAGTTGTAGGTTTAATCAACATTGTTGTGTCTTTCTTATCGAGTTGTAAACTTGCTAAGGTTCTGTTCTTTCTTAGTAAGTTAAGTTGCTTTGTTTGTTGCGTCGGTTCACTACCTAACTTGGCAATTTTCAAATGCACAATTCCATTCAATCTCATTTTGGGCAAAATGATGCGATGCGATGCAAGAACATAAAATGCAACACTTTTTGAACAAAAGTTGTTTCATTCCATCATGTTTCCTTTGTTACAACATTTTACAACAAGGGTACACGTTTTACAGAAAATAAAACTGCCTAATAATGTACAATGTGCTACAACTACTAGTAAAAAAGGCAAATAAAGCAGGAACATCTGTGCTCTCAAGCACAAGAAAAAGAGGCCCTATTCGTCCTCTTCTACGGAACAGCCCCTACGTCATCCCCATCAGCACCACTATCTAAATCAGAGCTGCTGTCCTCGGAACCCTCCTCGGCATCGCCTCTGCCCTCGGAACCGGACTCAGAGTCATCGTCTCTGCCGGCGGATGTCTCTAACTGAGGATGCGCGGACTCCTCCTCCTCGCTGGACTCCTCCTCTATGATATGTGCACTGCGCCCACCTCGTCTGCGAGACGACTCCCCTCTCCCAACTCCTCGAGAAGGCCTAGATGGCCCAGCTCCTTGGGAAGGCCCAGATGGCCCGGCCTGTGGCCCGGTATATATCGGAGGCATCTAAAAAGAAAGAGTGCAATTCGAATACATCAGCCAAAATATGTATATCAGACACACAGAAAAGAAAGCTACATGGAGTGGCTGTATGCAAATATAGTACATAGATGTGGTGTGTGTCAGATGTGCTCTACGCATACAGTCGGTCAATCAATGCAGTGAAATGTTCAAGTTCAGCATGTCATCAGAAGTATGATAAATGCAAGAAAACTAAAGAGTACCGAGACACCGAGGATGGACAACCGTGCCTCCCTCCGCAAGACCATGCCCTCAAGTGAGGCCACCAATCTGAGCATCCCCTCCATGTACTCTCTGGGTGGCTGCAGATACAAGCTCAAATCATCAATGAATAAATGAGTGTCTAAGTATCTGAGTGATAAATGAAAAGCAGTGGAGCATACCGGTGGTGAGTCAGGATCACTGACGTATCGATGATTAGGCATAGGAGGCTCTATCGGAATCGGGTAAGAAGTCCCGTATCGCCAACCCGTCAACTCGGTCGGAATGTCTGGCTATCTGGCATGATGATAAGTCGGGGGGATAGGGAGAACCAGTCCAGCCCTACCTCTCGATATGCCGGCTCTGCTGGTCGAAGGGACATCTGCAGCCTGGGGTCGACTCGATGATGGCATGCCAGCAAACCTCCTCGTAGGAGTACGGACACCTGCCAATGGAGGCATCAAGTATGTATGATGGTAGGTCGCGTACTCCCCGTTGTCCAAGTGTAGCAATACATCGGTGTCCAAACTGGCGTCAATGACACCCTGGGGAGTGAGCCTATCAGTGGACCGCATATCGTTCGGGGGTGCTGAAGGGACACTCTGCTCAGGAAAGCCCATAGTCTAGCGAAGGAAACGTTCTCCCAAAAACCAGGCCCTACCAACCGGCCCTTCAAACAGGATCCTGTACCAAGAGGCGGCCCATCCTCCGGCAAGCTGAAATCGGGAGTCCCCACCCAAAGGCACCCAGGGCTGCCATGTGATCTGCAGATAACCAATGCATAAGCCGATTAGAAATCATAGATGTGCAAAATAAATCAAATATGAAAACATGGAGGACTGAGAGTTCTGAATTACCTCTGTCGGCCGCAATATGTCGAAAAACTGCCGTAGGTAGGGGAGAGTCTCCCGGGCCCGTGGCCGGTACTGGCCCTCAAAAACGAGCGAGTAGGGGGTCATGAGGGGCGTCTCCACCTCGAGCTCTGGGCCTAGCGTCGGGAAGTACGCAAAAACCCATAGCTGTGAAAAACAGGGCAAAAGCCATCATAATACAGAATGCTGAGTGCAGAATCCGAATACAGAATGCTGAGTGTAGAATGTGAATACAGAATGTAAAGTATGCCGTGCGTGCAATGTACAGATAATGAAAAGAAGAAATGTAAATCAAGAGGAAAGAAGGTACCTCCCAGGCTCTCTAGTAGCCGCCAACTATGTTGCCCCATCCGCGGGAGGTCGCGCTCATATAGCAATAGAGGGTAGCCAAGCCAGCGCCACCCCAGTCATGCTGACTGACCTGCGAGAGGTCTACCAGGGCACTCAGCAGATATAGCCCAACGGTGTTCCCCCTATCGGCGAACAAAGTGGTCCCGAAGAGGAACATCAAAAACGCTCGGGTGTACTGTGTTATCTCCTAGGGAGTCTCGGGCTCCCTCTGTCTGAAATATGAAGAAAACCAGGTGTACCGGACTCGGCCCGAGGATCGGTCGACAGGTAGGCGAGCTCCCAATAGATAAATCCAGGTGGCCTCCCACTTGCCCATGTCCTCATCATAAGGGATCGCCCAGCCTCCCACGTCGAGGCCTGTCAACACAACAAAGTCGAATGGGGTCATAGTCATGTCCCCGGCAGCTGAGAAATGAAAGGAATTGATAGTGTCCCACCACCTCTCCATAAGGGCGCCCATCAATGTCCTGCTAGCGGGATAGCAAGATATCCCAGTACAGAAGGGCCCAAACCCTGCCTGATCAGCCCAATCACGGACGGCCTCTGGGAGCTCTGCATACCACTCCCTCACAGCAATGGAGCCATATCCCCGTGTAACACGAGAGGACACCTGCATTCACAATGAACACATGTATTCAGTTTCAGAATGAAATGAATAAGCTATGTGCAAATGAAATGTATGAGCTGTGTGCAAATCAAATCAAATACAATGCTGTGAACTGCGTGTTCAGTATGAGTTGTGCGTTCAGAATTGAAGTGTGTGCTGCGTGTTCACCAACAAATGTGAGCTGCGTGTTCAGAAATTCAAAGTTTGGACTGCGTGTTCAACTCTCAACAAGTGTGTGCTACGTGTTCACAATCAAATATAGGCTGCGTGTTTAGAAATTCAAAGTTTGGGCAACGTGTGCAACGTTTAACAAAATTTGGGCTGCGTGTTCAGAAATTCAACAGTTTGGGCTGCGTGTTCAACTCTCAACAAGTGTGTGCTGTGTGTTCACCTTCAAAATATGAGGTGCGTGTTCAGAAATTCAAAGTTTAGGCTGCGTGTTCAACTTTCAACAAATGTGTGCTGCGTGTTCACAAACAAAGTTTGGGTTGAGTGTTCAACTTTCAACAAATATTGGCTGTGTGTTCAGAAATTCAAAGTTTGGGCTGAGTGTTCAACTTTCAACAAATATGGGCTGAGTGTTTAGAAATTCAAAGTTTGGGCTGCGTGTTCAACTTTCAACAAATGTGTGCTGCATGTTCACAAACAAAGTTTGGGCTGAGTGTTCAACTTTCAACAAATATAGGCTGCGTGTTCAGAAATTCAAAGTTTGGGCTGAGTGTTCAACTTTCAACAAATATGGGCTGCGTGTTCAGAAATTCAAAGTTTGGGCTGCGTGTTCAACTCTCAACAAGTGTGTGCTGCGTGTTCACAATCAAGATATGGGCTGCATGTTCAGAAATTCAAAGTTTGGACTGCGTGTTCAACTTTCAACAAATGTGTGCTGCGTTTTCACAATCAAATATGGGCTGCGTGTTCAACTTTCAACAAATGTGTGCTGCGTGTTCACAAACAAATATGAGCTGTGTGTTCAGATTTCAGAGATAGTGTGTGCTGCATGTCCACCATCAAATATGAGCTGCGTGTTCAAAAATTCAAGTGATTGAGCTGTATGTTCAAGATGCAAACAGAGTACTGTGTTATAGACTAAGCATTCAAAACAAGCTGTGTGCTAGAATGAGCAGGAGTATGGCATGCGAATGTGTTCAGAGCGAGCAAATAAGCATGCGTAGCATAAAATGCATGGAAAATGCAGAATTAAGGCAGGAAATGTAAAAAAGTGAAGTACATACCTCTCGTGCCTAATGAGAGAGATGGGACTCTGGCTCCTACAATAGCAGGTCCACAGGTGCTCGAGCATCAAAGTCGGTAAAATGATAAAAAAATCGCCCGAGGGAGGATATGTGTCGGAGGGTCATACCTCTCAGGAATGAATGGCCGAACCCTCGGAGGTAAAGACATGATGTCAGGCTCAGCTCCAGCACCTGGAGAACCTCCGTCATGGGAAAAATGACCCGCCATCTCAACAAATCTGCAAAAATGAGCAAAATGAGCCAAAATTGGAAAAAGTCAACAAAAGTCAACTCTTGGGAAATGAAAAAGTCAACAAAAGTCAACTCTCGAGAAAATCTTCCATATGTTGAGAAAAACTTACCTCAAGTGGTGAAAATGAGAAAAGAAGCTCCGAAATCAAAATTTAATCGGTTCAAAGTGAAGAGAACTAAAAGTTTTCGCGAAACAACTTTGCGTGGGGCGTTGGAAAATGCATATAGAGCGCAGATCTAAGAGGGAAAATGCTTTAGGAAGGGAGAGGGACTGATTTCGAACTTAGAGTTGTGAGCAACAAGTGTTTGGCTTTGTATACTTAAAGAAATGAGTGTGAAAGGACAAAATTGCCCCGGATTTGGGCTAGGTGGTCGGCCGGCCACCTTTTCTGGTAGGCCGACCACCCCCTGCACTCAAACCTGGTCGGTGGCCTCCAGTGAACTCCAAACCTGGTCGGTTGTGTTCCCAAGATGGTCTCCAAGGTCTTTGCAAATTTTGGTAGTGATCGGAGTCTTCGGCACCCGAGAAAGTACAAGAAAAGTGCACTTTTCATCACGAAATCCCTCCGCAGGAACTTCAACTCCAACTTTCGATGCGCGTTTCATCGTCACTCGTCAAGAGAAAAATGTATCCTTTTTGAGCACGTTGTGACCCTTCCGGGAGGTAAACCGGAGGTTGCGATTGAGTCGCACTCGTCAAAACTTGCATTTCTTTGCTCGTTGTTTCGTGTCAAACATGCATTCGTGTTTGCACTTATCCTGCATTGTTATGCACGTCACTTGCATTCTCATGCATACCACTTGTATTGTTGTGCACGTTTCATGGGTATTGTCATACCCTCACGCTTAACTTGCGTTGACACGCGCGTGCCTCTCGCATTGCGATGCACTTTCCCATCGGCACCCTGTTTGTCTACGTTCGATATAGCATTGAACATGTGTTGCTAACTATGTTGTGCTTGTCAAGTTTCTCTCTTTTGCAGGCACGATATCGTATGTACGGTTCATTTGAAGCTGGTGCAACCAGACGAATCGCGCAGGTATTGTATCTTCTCCATGTGAGACGTGGCGAGAATTGAATAATTCTCCGCATTCTTAAACTACATGAAATGTAGTTGTTGCTTTGCATTCTTGCTTAAAATTGTTACGTGTGCGCTTCATTACAGCTTGCTGCTTTGCATGATCATGAGTTACGTCCGGCTTTGTGCATATCATTTTGCATCTTGCCCCCTGCCTGCGGGCACATCTTTGTTATCTTGCCCGTTTGTCTAAGTCTTCGGCCTTGTCAAAAATGGGTCGTCTCTGGGCTTTAACATTCACTCCCGTCAATTACGACTTTCGAGTTCTGTCAAAGAGGGGTAACTGTAGACACCCCATTTTTTACCGACCTTAAGACTCAGACGTCACCAACAGAGCGCTTGGTGATGTTGCATATTGTGCTCGTTCTGAGGTTGCGGAGTCTCGGCTGCGAGCCTTGCCTCCGGACTTCGGGGCCCTTTTGTGCTTTGCCTCGGTTTGCGAACCAGGTCCTGTTTTCTATATTTTCTCTGTTTTCGCTTCCCGAAGGAAGGGAGAGGTCTCGTAGACCATCTCTCAGTGGCCGTAGGCTACGTTTCGTGGTCGTTGGCCATTTTTCCCGTTTGGAGCCTAGTTTTCGGTTTTCGGAGCCGTCAACCATGTGTCTCGGTTCGAGACTGCTTAACTACCTCCGCTTGCTCCGATTTTTGGCACACACCTTGTTTCCTCCCTTTAGAGGGACACTGTGGCCCGGGAGACCACCTTTGTGGTCATACGCCACTTCCGGTGCCTAACAGCTTGTTTTCGGGGCCCCAGACTGCGCGTTTTGGCCCCCAAACCTTCGTTATTTTTGGTAGGCACCCTATTTTCATTGCTAGGGAGGTGGTAGTATGGTGGGAGGCCACCTTTTCCCCTTGGAAACCAGCTTTCTCTTTTTCTCTCCCCTCCAGCCGGTTTTTCTGACAGAAAGCTGGTTTTTCTCACTTTTGAGCCATAATTTCTGGTTTTTCATACCACCATTGTGTTATGCTCATCTAGGAGGCCACCAATATGGGTAGGCCGACCAGTAATTCTTCTTGACCCTTTTGAACCTTGCTAAAAAGCTAGTTTTTTTCTCTCATGGGTCACATTTTCTGGTTTTCCACCATACAGCTGTGTTGCACTCATCTGGGAGGCCACCTTTCTGGGGTGGCTGGCCAGTATTTCTCCTTGAACCTTTTGACCCCTGGTCAGCCGACCAGGGGGAGTGGTCGGCCGGTCACTTGAACTGGTCGGCCGGCTTCTTGCTTTTTGCTCTCTCTGAATGCATCACAACTGTGCCAGCTGGGAGGCATTTGGACCATCCTGATATTTGAAGCTTCCAAGAGAAACTTTAGAGCCTCTCCTCAAAGGGTTCAACAATTTTGTTTAAGGCATACACACACTTCCCTCCATAGCCCACTATTCCAAGCTCCAAACCCTATTATTCTTGCACCATTTGCACTACACCTCATAGCCTACCACCTCCACCATCCATCCAAGCATCTTGGAGCTGATTTTCAGAGGTTAAAGAACTCCCATCTTGGTCCAGAAGTTGCTGGAAATCTGCTCTTCAAGGGTGAGTCTCTATTTCCCTTTTTCTTGCATTATTTTGCTCCATTGATTAGCCTTATTTGCAAGCTTTTCTGGACTTTTCCATAAACTAAAAAGTGTCTTCTTTTGAACTCCTCTTGAAGTTTGATTGAGGACACTTTTCTGTTTGAGGCCATCTACCTCCTTGTATGCTCTATCCCTCTTTGTAGGCTTATTTTGCAGCATATCTTAGCCTTGCTTGTGAGCATTTTCGAGGTTGGTCATAAATTGAAAAGAGTCTTATTTTGAGCCCCTCTTGATGTTTGATTAAGGTCACTTTTCTGTTTGGGGTCACCTTTCCCTTTGCATGCGTCATTCCCTCATGTTTAAGGCTATGCATTAGAGCATTTGTGTTGGCCTTCGTTTGCCCTTTTAACCACTGAAATCTAGTGGATTTTCAGTGGCTTAGATGTATCTTTGAGCCCTAAAATCAGAGGGGGGTGACCCCTTCTCTCCTTGTCTTGTTTGTTGGCCCTTTTGGCCTTCCAAAGGGGCCCCATCTCGCATGCTTTGAAGTCTTGTTTCAGGCCCTATTATGTGAGTTTTGAGGTCTGCCTTAGCTCTGCCTGGAGCCCCTTTGGCCATATTTTATGTCTATGATGCATGTGTAGAACAATCCCATTCAAGGCCTTTCAAAGGGGCCTTTCATATCATGCTTCCTGGACTAATTTCAGGGCTTTTTTTGGTGAGTTTTAGGGCTGTCATAACTTATTTCCAGAGGTGGTTTTGCCCTTTTGTCTGTCTATCATGTATGTGTAGAACAACCCCTCGTATGGCTTTCCAAAGGGGCTCATCATCCTTACATGTGTTGACTGAGTTTTAGTGGTTACTTGGGCATATTTTGGCATGAAATACTTCTTTTTTTGGCTGGTTGGGTGAGCCCTCATATGCATCATATAGTTGTAGAACAACTCATGATTCACTAGCTTTCTTCGCATGCTTTATAGGCCATTGATTCTAGCATATTTTGGCTATGCCTTAAACTGATAATGTGCTTATTTTGGGCTGCTCTAGCTCTATTTTTGGGTCTTGTGGTCGAATGATGTTAGTTCTGCATGCTTGTAGTTCAAGGTCCATGCTTAACTTTGAGTTTTGAGATCCATTCCATGCATATACTGAGGTATTTTCATGCCTTAGGGTCATTTTTCATCAAATTTTAGAGCTTATACGAATGCCATGTTGCCATATTTTCATCTCTTTAAATGCGTTTGAGAGTCGGGCTTGTATGTCTCATTTACTGACCATTGAATGAGCTCTATTCCGTTGCATTCCGAGCCATCATTTTAGACCATTTCCCCACTGTTTCAGACCTGCCTAGGGTCTGTTTGGGGTTGGTTTTACCTTTGGTGCATTGCTTTGGGTACCTCTAGTGTAACGTACTTCACTGGTTTTGGTACCCGGGCCCCCTAGCTTGCATTGTGTGTCATATTTGCACGCTTCGGGACCATATTTCATGTTGTTTCAGAACTGTAATTTATGCTATTCCATGCCATCTTTCATCCATTTCCATGCTTTGGTAGAGTGGCATTTGATGCCTTAGGTTCGGTCCTTGGTATTTGTGCATGTGTGCACGAATTTCGGTTGTCTCATTTTCATCTAATGGCCACTGATGTCAGTGTGGCTGAGGTCCACTCATGTTGGTGTAAGTCCATTGTGCATTGTGTATGCCATTTCAGTCTATAGCCTTGCGTATACTAGGTTGCATGTTAGAGCATTGTGTATGCCATGTTACATCACGTGCATTGTGTATGCCATTTCATAGTATTGCGTATGCTAGATTGTATGTTAGTCGCATTGTGTATGCCATCTCATTTGCATTGTGTTTGGGATAGCAGTTAGCCCAAGCATGGGAAACGAGGGACGTTTCGTACTCCGAGTGACGGAACGTGTCTCAATTCCCGGTCGCCGACACTCCGGATTACCTATGATGGAGTTTAGGTCTTGTTGTGTTTATATGTGCATTCATTTCACATCGAGTCGTGCAATTCGACTCCTCGGCCATCATGCATCAAGATGCGTGATTGGTGGCACGAGGGTCGAGGACTACACTCCCTGAAGATTAGTCACGCATACATATGTGAAAATACTTTGATGTGCCCATTTCTTGCTCTCTGTTGCAGCAAATCAGAAATCAGTAGCTTTCTAAAACCTTGCACAGCATTCTGGCATTAATTGCAAATAGAGGCGAATCGGGGCATCGCAATGGATTTCCGCGCAAGGTAACTCGAGCATGCATCTTTCATCATTCGGAACAGAGCTGAGGCGGTCCATGAATTTGCATGCTAATTTACTTGCTTTCCTAGTTAAATTGTTAATTAAATAGGGTTTTGTACTTATTCGGACTGTAATTATTATTCGGACTGTATTATTTATTCGGACCCTCCGAGCAAGGGCACAATTGTAATAAGTATGCGTGCGTGTGATGTATGTCTTCCAACCCCACGTCTTTCTCCCTTTTATTTGCCAGCTTATGATGGTTAGATTAGGGCATATTTCAATTAGCATAAAGTATGACAGCATGTTTGCATCATTCATTGCTTATGATGGTTAGATTAGGACATGTTTCAATTAGCATACAGTATGATAGCATGTTCGCATTCATTCATCTGTCTTGCATGCACCGGGCTCGGCGCATCATACTAACTGCATTGTATTTCAATTCCAAGTTGAATACTTGTTAGTTGTAGCATCATCACATGCCATCTTTAGAATAGCCAAGCCTATTGTAATTACATTCCTGCATGTGCTGCATTAGGCATTTCTGTATAGTTAGGATCATGTATGGATTTCTAACATAGCTGTTGTTTTGGCTTGGAGTACTTGGTAAGCGTTTATGCTTTAGCATCCTTGCATGCGTGTGAGTGACTGCCATGATAGCATGCTTACCATGAGGCTATCTGCTTTCGTAATATAACTGCATGAATGCCTGTGGGTGAAGGTTGGGTTATTTAGATTGGAACAATTCATCAATTGTGAGTTGTGAGTTTTAAGCCCACTTGAGAGTGGCAAATCACCTTATTTCAAGCCCACCCGAGGGTGGCAAATCCACGTCTTAGCCTACTTGCGGGTAGCACCATCAAACCATTTTCAAAATAAACAAACATGAGATGTGTTGCTCCAATTCAGGCGATCCAGTCTATACTTATATGCTGTGCGCATCACATAGTAAATCTAGGCTAATAACCGGAATAAGAATGCATAATGTTTTCAAAACCCGATATCATGGTTAGTAGAGGCCGATCTTTGATCGGGCGAGCGGGGGTGCTCACGAAGTGACCTTCTCCAATCGTACCCAAGTTTCCGAGCCGAGGCAACTTTGGTGATGACGGACACGTGGCCTTAGGCAAACGAGTCAGGGTTTCCTAAATTTCCCAAAATAAAATATTTAGGTGACGACTCTGTATCTGGCAAAGCAGTCCATGTTTGACACTTCTTTCAAAAAATCTTTTTTCAAAAACGATTTGCCGGATTTGGACTCTTTGACTATTCATCAGTCTTGCATTGCACTCTGCGAGATTAGATACAGGACCGTGACATTGAGTCCTGAACTGTAGTGAGCCCAATGAACAAAACGGGGGGAGGGGGGGATTTCCCTCTCGGGACGTTCAGGGATGTCTACAATAGTGAGGGGATTGTTAGTGAGGGATCGATAGTAAGGGGATTAAGTAAAATTGTGTTTGTTTTGATGATAGTTGTTAGTGTAGGGATTGTCAAATTATTTTTATATAAAATAAATATAAAATACAAAAAAATTAAACATTAATGTTTTAAAAAAAATACTCAACATGTAAAAAATTTTAAAAAAATAAAAATAAAATAAAATAAATTCAGAAAAAAATAAAACAAATAAAATAATGATTTTTACTTAACAAAAAATACAAAAAATTAAACATTAATGTTCAAAAAAAATGCCTGACATGTAAAAAAAATAAAAAATTTCTAATCCGCCGGACTATTTTTCTAATACCAAGTCTTGGAGGCCTATCTGAATCCTCTTGGGGAGGCCCATCCTAATCCGGAGCTCACTATTAATCCCCTCTCCATCTCTCAAAACAAACACAATATTAGTGGGTCCTACCTCACAACCAATCCCAATCCCCCCTCTAACTCTCTAAACAAACGGGGTCAAATAGTATAGGAGTATATGTGAAAATAAGCGTAGTCTGGGGGTCATTGAAAATCGTGACAAAGTATAGAGGTAAAAATAAAATAATTTCATAAAAAAATGATGAGCAATGGTAGAGGGCCCAAATTTTGTGGCTCAAATGTGGCTCAAATGGCCAAAACGACGTCGTTTTGAGTACAAAACAACATCAAAATGGCCAAAACGACATCGTTTTGACCATTTGAGCCACATTTGAGCCACAGAATTAGGGCCCCCAAACATTTTTCAAAAATGATATTATTATCTTTCTTACATTAAAATATATATTTTTCCTTGCGTATCTTTGTATCTTCATACTATCTACTAAAAGAAGATCAATATAATTATTTCAAAATTATAAAACTTACTATATTTTTTAAAAATTTCAAAGAAAATCAATATAAGTAACCCTTAAAAAACAATATCCTAAGATGAGTGGTCTCCACACACATACAAAAACACAAAATAAAATATGAGTTGCCTCCCATTCTACCAAATAACTTCTCCAAGAACCAGAAGAAACTAACCTGGGTTGTTTTGGAAGGGCGATTGCAAGAAAGAGTCCAGTGGTCACATCATTTATTATTTGACGAGTGTTAAATTATTTTTTTTAAATTTTAATAACAAATATTAAATTAGCCACTATATTAGGAACAACTTTTTAATTTGAATTTTTAATTTTTTTTACTGTTGTAACTTGACTAAAAAAAAATTCATTTAGGAAGAATTTTTAATTCTTTTATAATTTTGTGAAAGTAAAAATGAAATAATTATAATTGAACGTAACATTTTATCTTATTACATTTTAAATTTATTTTATAATAGGTTAAATTAATCCCAACCTACTTCGTAAAGGCGACATGAATTTGGCCGCAAATCACCACCATGAGGAGCAATAATACTACGTACATAGATGACCAAATACAGAACTAAACACAAAAATTATTCATCTACACAATCGGCTTGCTTACTAACCACACAATCAGGTGATTGATCAACCACAATTAGGGGTGTAATTTTGGCCCGGCCCATTCGGGCTTGGGCCGGGCTCGACCAATGTTGGGCCTTGCGGACTCTCGGCAAAAATCGGGCCAGGCCAGGCCAGGCCGCCCAACGAGCTAAAAAACTAGGCCCAGGCCCAAGGGTATTCGGGCTTTGGGCGAGCCAGTGGGTCGGGCCTGGGCCTAGCCTCGGGCTCGAGCTTTGGGGGGGGAGCTTGGGCAGGCCTAAACAATTTTTTAAATTTTTTTTTCTTTTTTCCACAAAAAATTTATTATTTTCCATTAAAAATACTACTGGGCCTCGTGCGGGTTGGGCGGGCCGGGCCTTGGGTCAGGCTTTTGAATGAGCCTTGAGCGGGCCCACGGGCCGGACCGGGCTTCAAAATGATGGCCTAAGGCCGCGGGCTGGGCTTGGGCTCGGGTCCAAATCGGCCTAAGCGGGCCGGGTCCATCTTGGGCCGCGGGCGGGCTTTGGGTGGCCCACGGGCCGTGAGCCAATTTTACACTCCTAACCACAACTTATCGATCGCAATCGGAACTATAATCTCGTCAACTAAAATTGTCATCTTATCGGCTATCATCTTCATTACTGCCACGAGGAGTGTTTCCATTACCTAGTCTTTGTAGGATTCAGCTTTGGTCCAGTCCGAGATCGGATTGGACAGTACTGTTGGACCCGTGGGGCTTATCATGGATTCCGTTTTGATAATCCGAACCGTTCAATATATAGAACTTGTCGAGTACTATATGTCTGTAAAAATCACTTTGATCGGATATTGATAACTATATGATCAAATTAGTTTTTCGGCAATCGTTAATTTGTTCACCGTCCATCTTTTTTAAACAAAACTGATTTGATCACATAGGTATCGATATCCGATCAATATGATTTTTCACAGACATCTAATACTCGGCGAGTTCTACCCATTGAACGGATTGGATTATCAAAACAGAATCTGTGATGAGCTTTTACAAGTTCAATAATACTGTCTAATCCGATCACGTACTGGACCAAAGCCGAATCCTTGTGTATAATAGTCATATCGGGCCCACATTTGCTCTGTGGCCATTTGATTGAGGGGTTAAGTCATGCTTGATTGAGGGGTCAAAGTCACGCATTCGGCATCTCCGAGAAGCCACAGCAGAAAACTTAGCTCGCAAGTTTTATTTTTTTAAGACAAAATGATATTTGCCTCCCATATATTTGGACAAAATACAAGTAGTATGACAGTTTTCCAGCTTGTTTGGCATGATCTATGCAGCATGTTTTTTATTTTTTATTTTTATATCTTTCAAATTATATCATCTTTTTATTTTTTTATAATTTTTTTATATAAAAAGTTAAAAAATATATTTATTTACACCATTCTAAATAATCTCTAAGAAGACAACATGATAAGTATTTTAACATAAATTGCGTGGAATAATACTTTGAAAGGTAAATTATACTTTATCCTCTTTATATTTAGTTATTTTTTCATTTTGACCCTTAAATTTATTTTTTTCTTATTTTAACCCTTTATGTTTCAAAATTTTCCCGATTTACTCCTAAAAGTAATTTCTGTTCAAAATTAAACAACAAATGTCATAAAATCGTCACATAACATAAAAACTATATTATTATATTAGGATTTAAGTTTATATTAGGTATACGAGTTATATATAATAAAATATTTTTATATCACGTGACTATCGATATATCATTTTTTGACTAATTTTTAATATAAATTAGTTTTAAGAGCAAACTGAGAAAGTTTTGAATTGTTTTGGAAATTGACTTGTCATCTGGCTTTTTGACTTGTTACGAAAAACGTGTAAAAAATAGAGAGATAATGTGACAAAAAATATGTCAATTAACCAATAAGCTGGCTTATAAGCTTGTTCTAAAAATGGCTAAAGTGGCTATTTTAGTCACAAAAAGTAAAACATCGCATCTAACTTATAATCATTACACTATTCTCTCACAAAAAAAAAAAAGTCAAAAAAGCCAAAAAATCATTCCCAAACTAAGCTTTTTAGCCCAGGCCAAAAAAGTCAAAAAATCAAAAAATCAATCCACTTCCCAAACGGAGGCAAAGTAAAAAATAAAAAATAAACTTTAAAGACTAAAGTGAAAATATAATCAAACATGAAAGGGACAAAATGTGCTATTCTAAAATTAACTTCTCATATAACAAAACAACTAATTGATCGTTATCTTAAATCCTAACCCATAGGTATAAGCAAACTGTGGTCTCTTTGGCAATTAGATTATTAGCTAATTTATTAGTTTTTTTTTTTTTTTTTTTTGAGTCATATTATCTCTCTATTTTGTTTGTATATATTTTTTTTTAGAAATTTTTTTTAAAAAAAACTTGAAATATTAACTTTTAAGTTACTTCCCGAAATAGGCCAAAGCATAGGGTAAATTACACCGATCTCCTTCGAAAGTTGAAAAAAAATAGTATATCTCAAAATTTTTGGTATAATTACATTGTATCATTTTAAATTTTTAATTCATATAATATTTAGTCAATTTTTCATCAATAGTTCATTAATCATATGGATAAAAAAAAATGATATTGTCATATATATATGTATTTTTTTTATTTATCATTGTATCCTCATACTATTTATATTAGTTTTAGTTAGTATTTTAATCTTATTAAGGTTTTGTTTGGGATGTGTGTTGGCTTTTTAGTTTTTTTATTTTTTGGCTATTTGTCTGGGGCTAAAAAATCTCGTTTGGGATAATTTTCTTAATTTTTTTTACTTTTGTGAGAGAAAAAATAAAATAATTATGAGTTAGATATAATATTTTGTCTTATTGAACTAAAATAGCAATTTTGTCTTATATGACTATTTTAGCCCAAAGTAGTATCCAAACATAGCCTTTGTCTTTTTGTGACTATTTTAATCCCAACCCACCTCAACCCAACTTTCTAACCCGGTGCTTAAAATGGTTAGGCTGGGTTAAAAGTTGTCTTTTTAATTTTTTTGAATTTTTTTTTTTTTGGACAAAATGTGTTAAAAAAATAAAGAGATGATATGACTTAAAAAAGTAAAAAAGTTTAAAAAATCCAAAAAAAGCCAAAGTTGCCTGGACTTATGGGATCTATCATGTATTTCATTTTATGATCAAAATTGTTCATTTGTAAGGTCATTCATGTATATTATCCATACAAAAAATTAAATTGATCCAATAATTATAGTCTATTTAATTTATCACATTTACCTCCAAAAAAATAGGCGATAAGTGTATTTTTTAAAATTGGCCACTTATTTTCTTAGTAACAAACGCGATAAATTGAATATGTTACAATTATGAAACTAACTTAATTTTATATATATACATATATAATATATCCAAAAATCTCTATGACATAAATAATTTAAATTATCAAAATAAAACTCACCAGTCCAAAGACCTTAAGAGCATCCGCAGCAGAGCCCCTAAATCATTCCCTTACCTATTTTAGGGGTTGGATCTCCCTTTATACCATCTCATCAGCTCCCTTATAAACCACCCTAAACTAATATTTGTTACAGTGACTCTCTATTTGTAGTGAGTCACTGTAGCTCCCTTATACCTGACAGCGGTCATCCACCCGAACGTCCTAGATGAGTGATCTATGCAAAACATGCTTCACCGGCCGTCCATCTAGATGTCCGGCCGGTTGACCACCTGGACATCCGGCTGGTCGACCGCATCTGCTCTGCTTTGTCTCCTCTATCCATTCTCAATCCTTGAATGTCTTCTCTCTCTTTCTCTCTCTCTCTCTCTCTCTCTCTCTATATATATATATATATATATACATATTGTGGGTGTTGATTTCCGACCACATAACCAAACGGGAAACTCAGCTAGAGAGCACCGGCAGAACAGATTAACCCCAAACACCTGCCAACAAGAATATGAGAATACCGCGGTGGTTCGTCCACCCGGGAGCACTCCGACGATCAAGTCAGTAATCTTATCTCTCACAGATATCAGTACAAGTACTTAAACTTCAACAATGAAAGCATAAAAGCATCTCAAATAAAGCATACCTTAGACCCACGGGGTTGCCTCACTTTTATAATGTTCAATGTCCAACTTTCCCTAGAAGTTTCACTTCATGGGACTCTATTCTTTATAAGGATAACATCTATCACAACTTCACACTATTTAGATTAAGATGAATTTCCTCAAAAGTCCCATCTCTATCCAAATAGGTAGTTTGATGTCATCTACGACTTTAGTTCTCTATCCAAATATCTCAAATTCCGGTATTATCGCACCATGTCTCGGCACCATGGTCCGCCCACGTGGCCTCTCGGCTAACAATCTCGGCCACGTGGACTACCTAAAAATATGTCCCTACAACTGCCTCCTAGGTTTTATTACCTCGGCAAACTGAGGTAATGGAACCTATACATGTACTTCTCCGACCGAGATCGTGACTCCTTGGCACCAAGAAACAAGGACTCAAATGCCTACTCGTCAAGAATCAAGAATCAAGAACCAAGAACCAAGAACCAAGAACCATGGACCATCATGTTCCATTTCATCTAGGTCCAACAACTCGACAGAGATCGCACTGCTAGCAGAGATCATGACTTGATAGTTCAAGAACATCAAGATCCTAATATCAACTAATCAGAAACCAAGAATAAACAAGTTCTGTCTCCATTCAAATTCAGCATCTCAACTGAAATCATCATGTTAACTAAGATCACCATCTCAACCGATATCGCCATCTCAGCCGAGATCGTCATCTTAACCGAGATCATCATCTCTACCGAAATCAATATTTCAACTGAGGTCATCATGTTAACCAAGATCATCATGAGATTGGAGCGTACCAATCACGTCCCCATAATGTCGCATCAGTTTTTCCCTCTGCCATCTAACGTCAGCACGGGCATGTCAGGACTCAAAATCATAACTTTTTGCCATATTTTTTTAATTCCAGCAAAACCATTTCATCTTCATATTTCGTCTCTATTTGCGTCTCTATACTTTCTTTCTCTTGGCCTCTGCAAACCATCATTGTTGCTCTTGAAGCATTCATTACAATGAAGACTCACTTTGTCCCTAAGGTTCAAACTTTACTAGCTAAACCAGACTAACAGCCAAGCAATTCATCAGCTGCTCCACACATCAACCCACCATCTCAATGGTAGTGAAAACACCGACATAACGAAAATCTTGCAGCTAGAACCAGGAACAGGAAACACCGGGTCCTAAGCTTCTGGCCTTAGACCTTGATAATTTTCCAATCGCCTTATTTGTGAGTGACCATCGCCGTAACCAATGACAACATGTCTCGCCGATCTCTTGTCGTAGAAGACTTTCTTGTTGACATCTCTGATGTCATAACTGTGCAATCCATTCCATCTCCTTATAGTCAATCCAACATGCTTATGCCTTCAATAACTCAATATCTCGAAAGAGAAGCACATGAAGCAAGTGGACCAAGTTACTGCTGCCAAAGCCGAGACCATTGCTAAAACTGAAAAAACAAGTCAACATGGCCTGCAACAAAGGCTATTATCTTGACAGGATGACAGCCCTCAAAAAGATGTCTGTCCCCGAGGACTCACCCCTCCGTGATATAGGTCAGCTCAATGTTCCTTTCGCTCCCTCTCCCAATTAATTTGAGGATGTGGCCGAGAAAGTAGAAGAGGCCGACGATAAGGAGGCCGGAGACAAGGAAGAGGCTGAGGTTGAGATTGCCGAGAAAGAATCTAAAGCTGTTGCTGGGGCCAAGTCCCCAACTCTGAATGAGCAAGTCCTTGACTTGACTCAAGATGAGAAGGATAAGGTTCAAAAAACCACTTCTGAGGCTGAGGTCGAGTCTGCCAACAAGAGCCTAAATGATATACTGCATAAGATCGATGCCGAGGTCCAAGCTAAAAATTTGCCCAGATGTCTGCCGAGGCTGACGCAACGCCAATTGCCAAGGCAGGGCAGACTGTGGAAAATGCATGAACTTTGGTTTTTCCTCCTTTTTGTACTTTTCCTTCTTACTTTTAGATAGCTGTAATCTTTTGTTTGAAAAATGTTAGCTTTATATTTGGCCGATGTGCCCCTTTTGTCTTTGTAGATGAACAAGTAATCTCTTATGCCAAGTCAAATTGCCTTTTTGTATCTGAACAAGTTTCTTTTCTGAATGCAAGTCTTATATTTTCTTCTAAGTGTTGAATGTATGCCTTCTTTTCTTCTATGCATGTTTGTTGCTTTCTTTCATGCTTTTTCATGCTTCCAAACTTAGAATATTTTTGCATTTCTTCAAAGTGTACCTTAACTGTATAATAACTCCGGGATACAATACCTTGGATAAACCTTGACTGTTTGCCTTGGCTAACCATTTTCATACCTCGGCTAATACTTTAAAAATAAAAATATTTTTACAAGTGTTATTGCTTTTTTACCTTCATGTACTATATTCTATTAGGACTTCACACTTTCCAAGTTTTGACAACCTGGTTGGTTACCTTGGATAACATGTACCTCAGATACTTTATTCATCATTGCATCGGCTAACTTCGACTTGTAAATTTTTTCGAAATTTCAATAGGTGTTAAGCCCATTTCTGAAAATTTCAACAAGTGTCAAACTCTTAAGTTTGTTCATCACTCCAGCTCCCTGCCCCCTAATGTGAACCTAAGTTTCACTTAAGTTCACATTAAGCATGTGACTATGGTCTTTTGCCGAAGTCAGATTCAAACAAAGGCTTCCCGAGGTGTTTCAACCTTGGTTTCTTTGTTAATAAACTTAGTTCCATTCTGAGTTTGACTCTGCCGATATAGCAAGTCCAGGTTAATTCTACTTAGTTCAACTCCATCATATGCAAGTATAATTTAACTCTGCCATATAATGAGTCTAAGTTATTCGTCATGTTTCATTCAGAAACATCGCCAACTTAGTTAAACTCTATTATATGCAAGTATAATTCGACTCTACCATATAATAAGTCTAAGTTATTCGTCATGTTTCATTCAGAAATATTGCCAACTTAGTTCAACTCTATTATATGCACGTATAATTCAACTTTGCCATATAATAAGTCTACGTTATTCGTTATGTTTTAGTCAGAAACATCGCCAACTGAGTTCAACTCTATTATATGCAACTATAATTCAACTCTGCCATTTAATAAGTCTAAGTTATTCGTCATGTTTCATTCAAAAACATCACCAACTTAGTTCAACTCTATCATATGCAAGTATAATTCAATTCTACCATATGATAAGTCTAAGTTACTCGACATGTTCACCATGGGAACATCGCTATAAGACATTTTGGTCTTATCGCATAATCATGGATTCCAACAACATTTTCACACTTTTTTACATAGGCTTCGGCATCCTTTTTCATGTAGGGTCACTAGAATCCCTATGATATAGCTCTATGGGCAAGGGATCTGCCTCCTATATGGATCTCATGTAAAAAGTCTTCAACCTGGGAAGGATGTACACATCGCAGTAGAGGTCCAGTAAAAGTCCTTCTGTATAGATGGCCTTCTGCCGATAGACAGAACCTGGCCAACTTCAGTCTGATTTTGTGTGCTTCTTTTTTGTCTTCTGGATCAGGGATCTGCTCATTTAGGCTAAGTTTTTATCTTCTCGGACCTACTCATCTAGGCGGAGATCTTGTCTTCTGGGATCTGGGATTCGGGATCTGCTCACTTAGGCTGAGCTCTTTTTTTCTCGAACCTAATTATTTTGGCCAAGATCTTGTCTTCTGAATCTGGGATTCGAGATCTAGAATCCGGGATCTTCTCACTTAGCCTGAGCTCTTGTCTTCTTGGACCTAATCATCTAGGCCGAGATCTTCTCTTCTGAATCTGGGATCCAGGATCTACTCACTTAGGCTAAGCTCTTGTCTTCTCGGACCTAATCATCTAGGCCGAGATCTTGTCTTCTAGGATCTGGGATTCGGGATCTGAAATTCGGAATCTGCTCACTTAGGCTAAGCTCTTGTCTTTTCGGACCAACTCATCTAGGCCGACATCTTGTCTTCCGGAATCTGGAATCTGGGATCTGCTCACTTAGGCTAAGCTCTTGTCTTTTTGGACCTACTCATCTAGGTCAAGATCTTGTCTTCCGGAATCTGGAATTCGGGATCTGCTTACTTAGGCTGAGCTCTTGTCTTTTCGGACCTACTTATCTAGGCCGAGATCTTGTCTTCTGAATCTAGGATCCGGGATCTGGAATCCGAGATTTGCACACTTAGGCTGAGCTCTTGTCTTCTCGGACCTAATTATCTAGGCCGAGATCTTGTCTTCTAGGATCTGGGATCTGGGATCTAGAATTCGGGATTTGCTCACTTAGGCTGAGCTCTTGTCTTTTCGAACCTACTCATCTAGGCTGAGATCTTGTCTTCTGGGATCTGGGATCCAAAATCTGGAATCCAGGATTTGCTCACTTAAGTTGATCCTTCTATACTTGAAAGTCATCTCCTGGAGAGCGCTCATGCCCCTGTCTTTGCATCCCTTCTGGAAGGGTCTTCATTCCGTTAATGTCGACACATTCTTCATCTTCGCTAAACTAGTCATTGCCGACATGTTGATCTTGCACGATGATGGCCATCTATTATGACTAAGTTCCCAAAGACGGCGCCAAATTGTGGGTGTTGATTTCCGACCACACAACCAAACAGGGAACTTAGCTAGAGGGCATCGGCAGAATAGATTAACCCCGAACACCTGCCAACAAGAATATGACAATACTGCGGTGATTCGTCCACCTGAGAGCACTTCGACGATCAAGTCAGTAATCTTATCTCTCACAGATATCAATACAAGTACTTAAACTTCAACAATGAAAGCATAAAAGCATCTCAAATAAAGCATACCTTAGACCCACGGGGGTGCCTTACTTTTATGATGGTTAGTGTCCAACTTCCCCTAGAAGTTTCACTTCATGGGACTCTATTCTTTACAAGGATAACATCTATCACAGCTTCACACTATTCAAATTAAGATGAACTTCCTCAAGAGTCCAATCTCTATCCAAATAGGTAGTTTGATGTCATCTACGACTCTAGTTCTCTATCCAAATATCTCAAATTCTGGTACTATCGCACCATGTCTTGGCACCATGGTCCGCCCATGTGGCACCTCGGCTAACAACCTCGGCCACGTGGACTACCTAAAAATATGTCCCCCCCTACACACACACATATATATATATATATTTTAATATGTATGACAATTGCAGAAGTGGAAGGTCTTCTCTTAAATGTCTTCTTTCTCTCTCTCAAATCTTGAATGTCTTCTCTCTTTCTACTTTGTCCATCCTTTCCATTTTCATAGATGGGTGAATACCATCTCCAGTAAATTCAAGTAGAAGATAAAAAAGTGAAAGAATAGGGAAAAAATATTTTAATAATATTTTAAGGAAATAATAGGGAGTTTGATGGAAAAAGTAAATGAAAAAGTGATTCTTAAAATATGGAATGAATTTTTTAATAATATTTTAGGGTAAAATTTAGGTAAACTGATAGGATGCTCTAACAAAACCCTTTAAGCTAGTCCAATCTACATCAAGACTGGAGGCAACTCAGACCCCTTTTAAAAAGCGTTCTCTCTACCTATGTATTAGATATAACATTTTGGGTCACGTTTGTTTCGCGGTGTAGGAGGTCGGATTAGACTAGCAACGCTGTGGGTCCCACTCATAGCACGTTTGGTGATGGTTTGGGTGAGCAGCTTGATACTCCAACCGGCTTGCTAAGTAGGATTAGAAAAATAGTGAGGGGATTAAGTCTATTATATATATATATATATAAATTTACCAAGTACACCTATTTGTTTTATTTTTTTTAATATAGAAATAATTTATTTATTTATTTTATATAAAAATAATTTAACAATTCTATCACTAACTATCTCCCACATTATCATCAAAACAAACACACTTTTACTTAATCCCCTCACTAACAATCCACACATTAACAATCTCTTTACAAACAATCCTCTCATTAACAATCTCATCTAACCTAATCCGCCAAACAAACGTAGCCTTGATATGTAGGATATGCAATTTCATATGAAAAAAAAAAATGATTTCTTCATTTGATGTAATAATTGTTTATCTGTGATTGCAAATTACTAGAAAAGAATTGAAGGTTTAACCAATTTCATTCAAAATTCTATTCAAAAAAATAATTTAAAAAACTGTCTATTTTTCAAATGGAACACATTTTTAAAACCTTTTTATGAGGGGGCTAAAAATTGAGAATCATTGAATAATTTTGGTAAAATATTTTTTGCTCTTTAAACTTTTTAGGATTTTTTTTTAAATTTCAAATTAAATAAATAATGTAAAAACAAACTTCTCAAATTGCGGTGAAGCATAAGATTTTTTTTGATCAACAAAAATAAAGCTTTATTGATGAAAATTGCGGTGAAGCATAACATAACTTTATTTTTTTAGGAATAAATGATTAATGTAAAAAAAAAAAAAAAATTGGGGTTGCTGTTGCGCATAGTGCGCTGCAACAACTGTTGCACATTTTATTGGGCTTACTTTAGGGCTCAATTCGATAATCTAAACCGTTCACATTTTAAAAGATATCGAGTAGAACATATCTATAAAAAATCACGTTGATCAATACCATTGGCCTTTGTCATATTTATGTGAAAAATTAGAACCCATAAATTATTAATAGGTCTTAATAATTGGACTTAATTCCCATTAAATCCTATTACTACAACAAAATTGATTTTTTACAACACCACATCAACGACATACAATAAATACAAACCATAGTTTCTCACTTTTACAACTTGCTTTTTTGCATGTCGTAAATAATTTTTCAACCACGGCCTACACAATAGACACACAATGGTACATAATATGTATGTCAATACCGTTGGCCCTTGTCATATATATGTTAGTCGTAAATAATAAAACTTTCTATGACATACATATGACATGTCGTTAATACATCAACTATACACGACACACGTACGCCAGCCGTTAAAAGTATTTCATTTTTCACAGCGCACAAAACGCTAGCCATTAAAAATATTGTATTTTTTACGACGCACAATTTATGTCGTGAATGGTATGATAAAAAAAAAAATAAGCGCAAAAATAAAATTTTTGGCGCCAATCGCCAAGTATATTAGAATTTTTTTTTTCAAAATACATCTTTGGCTTCTAATCAAGAGGAACGTAGAAGGCTGAAAGCTAGGGTTCTTCAAAAGCACATAGAAGAAAAGGAGAGGGAGCGAAAGAGGGAGAGAGAGACACTAGGGGTGTGAGCGGGTTGGTTGCGGCCATGGAACCTCCAATTTGCCATCCGTCCGCCAGATTGGCGGATTGGAGAAAATCAATCCGCATCCGTCCGTCAATCCTACAGATGTGGACTGAGCTGATTGGAGGTTTGGCGGATAGATACGAATCGGTTTGGCGGTTTCAAATTTTATAAATTTTCAACATAATTCAACTTGTGCACTTCCTCAAAAAAAAAAAAGAAAAGGAAGAAAGTATTACAGTCAATGACTTAAAAAAATATTACCATCACTGCATGCCTCATCCAAAGTAAGAAAGTTTGAAACTTTAGAATATCACAATCACTGCATGCATCATCCACATACTACAATAATAGCATGCCCCATCCACATAAAGTATTACAATCTGTGGATCTTAAAATATAAAAACAATTCAAACCACCAAAACTATAAACAAAGTAGTAGTAGAGATTGTATGTCTCTGTATTGTTACATCTATATTTGTTTTTGAAAACAAAAACCAACCAGCATATATCATATTTTCTATTTATTATCTTTAGAGATAGACTTAAAAACCAAAAAATATAGATAAATAATACGTTTAGTTTTTCAATTCAAAAAAGATATTCTAGTTAAAAACTTTTTTTCAACAGAATATTTAAACTATTTTTTAATTGAAAACACAAACAGAATATTTAAACAAACTGAAAACACAAAGTCTTATAAATTACTAGGGGTGCTCGCGGTTTAGCGGTTCGGTTGCGGCCAAAGGAATCTCAAATCCGCCATCCGTCCGCCAGATTAGCGGATTGGAGAAAATCAATCCGCAACCGTCCGCTCGTCATCACGCATCTGTCCAAAATGCGGCGGATTGGTTTGGTTCGATCAATTTTGACGGATCGGTATATTCGCTGCTCACCTCTAAGAGACACACATTTCGGCCTCTCACCTCACTCGACTCACCTATTTTGACAGAAAAATTGAAGACACGCCTCATCTCTATCTTGATTTAGTCCCTTGTTCATCAAAGATCACCACTCCATTATCGCCCTTTTCTAGGCCTCAGAATCCTCTCCGAAGATCGAATACCTGTTTGGTGGAGAAACTTGACATGACTGAAGAGCCTGTTGAGCCAAATGGGTTGCACCGACAATGCAAGAATCGAAATGGGTCTATGGGTTTATTGGGTTATGCTTCGCCTAGGAATGGTAGGAGGTCACGGAGGTGGTTGGAGCTGGAGATTCGAGAGGAGAGGGATTTGGGTATGGTGGAAAAGATGGGTAATGCAAATTCTTCCCCTATTTTTCTTTCTCTTCAAATGGGAATTTTCTCTTAGGTTTCTTCGTCATTCACTATTTTTATGACCAATTTATGTAGATGAGGTTGAAGTTGAGGAGGATGAGAGAGAAACTGGAGACGGAGGCGGAGTCGACGTCAATGACCATGACGACAACGATAAAGAAGATGAGGATGGTATGGGATTCGATTTTTCTTTTTTCGATTCCTATTTTTTGTTCAATAAATTTGTGGGTTTGTGTTTAATCGAATATATTTCCCTGCTAGAGTTTTGTAGGGTTTGTGGGATTTCGTTAGGGTTTATTTTTTTGCTTGACGTTTGTTTCCTGGGTGAATCAAAAGATCGTCCATTGAGTTTCTGTTCTTCCTTTCTTAATTAAGTTGTGACATCTTTGTCAAGAAATTGAAACTTTGAGACGGCTTTTCGCCGAAAACTTATTGGAAAAATCTGCATTTTCCTTTCATGTTGCAATATTTGGTGTTTTCTTGAGTTCTGGTTTTCAACAAATTATATTGTTTTTGGGTTTTTTATTTTTTATTTTGAATGTATGTAATGTGCTTCTTTGATAATTTTTGAACTAATAATTATATAGAATTCATATTTGTGGCCTAATACATAGTTTGTTTCTTTTTTTGAGCAGAAGGGCCAGATGAGTAGGAGAAAGATGGGTTTATTGTTGAAGATATTGATGAAGAAGAACTGGATGAAGAAGAATCAGAGAGGGCAGACAGTGAATGGTTCTGGAGCTAATAGAGTGATGGAACACAGAGTTCTTCGATCTCGATATCATTGTGAAGACTCGAATCAACGGTACCTTACTCCGTTCTTAACAATTTCTAATTTGCATAGTTATTGTTGTGAGTTAGTTTTGTGGTTTTGAATTTGAATATATGTATATATGCATGTGTGTCTATATATATATATATATATCGAGAAATGGTTTGATTGTAGACTCCAAAGTTCAATTTTACATACACTCACAGAGATGTATAAATTGTTGATTTTACTTTTGTTTGGGATTGTATATTGTAGGTAAGAGTGTAAAAATGGCCCGTGGACCGTGGGCAGCCCAAAACCCACCCCGTTGCCCGGGGTGAGCCGGGCCCGTTTAGGCCTGAGCCTAAGTCCAGCCCATTGGCCCGCTCAAAACCCGAATACCCCTAGGCCTGGGCTTGGGCCTGGGCCTAGTTTTCTTACTTGTGGGCCAGCCCGCTTTTTGGCGAGAGCCCGTAAGGCCCGACATGGGTCGGGCCGGACCCAAATTATACCCCTGATTGTGGGATGCTCTTTTCATATGGTGAAAAAAATATTTTTTGGTCTTCAATGACTTTCTGTAAACTCTTCCTTTGCACTCGAAGTTCAGACTTGTACTTATCAGATCCATAACACTTGTAACTATTTTGAACCTTTCACATCGAAATGATTTAGGTGTGCAAGCATCTCCATCTAAGAAACCCTCTCCCCCCATAGTCTTCCTATATTTCTGAAGGTATCTTAGTTCCATAAATTAGGGGGCACCCCATATTAGCTAATCCAAACATACCTCTCCTGCTAAAGTAAAGACAAGTAGAACTTAGAAGAGAGGCAAAATATATTATCATATAAATATCACAATCATAGTCTTATTATTATTATTCAATTGAAAAGTTGAAAATGGTAAAAGAACAAAAATAAACATAGTGATGAAATTATAAACCGTAAAACAACCTACTGAAATTTGCAACAACTGTCTTTGTACAGTTCCATCATCAAAGTGGAGTATTAGGAAAAGTTTGAGTACAGCTCATAATTTGAATTGAAGGATGTTGTTTGGGTTGGTAGGACTTATCATAAGTCTCATTTCAATAATTTGAATCATTTATTTTATTGGGTACTTTGTGTATTTAAAAAAAAAAAAAAAAACTAACAATTGTGCTTTTACAAATAACATTCTTTTTTTTTTTAATGAAAAACACAATAAATTGAATAAGTTATGATTATTAGATCGATTTAATTTTTTTTATTAAAGAAATACGCAAAATATCTGATAACATAAATTATTCGAATCATTAAAACGAGACCCGTGGTCAACTTTACGGGCCCAAACAATGTCCACCCACATATTACAAATCATTGAAAATCTTGTTGAGTGCAAGTTTGGAACATGTAGGGTTATAAAATTTACACTCTAAAATTTCATTCATTTGTAAAATATTTTGATCATATAAAATTCACATTAATAAATACAAGTAAAATTCCATAGTGCATCTCTTTATACAACAAAAATGTGAGTGTGTATATGTCATTTTCCATCAATATATCTCTCCATTATATATGTTTTTTTCTGATTACAAAGCTCCCCATTACATAAATGGGTGCAAAAGGCACACTAGCTCCATTGTATGATCCCTACCAACAACATACAAACTACAAACAAACTCCTACAAGAAAACAATGTTAATGCCTATCCAACTTACCCAAGAAAATACCTATGCCAATCCCATTCAATCTCAACCTATTTTTAACCATTAAACATCATATCAACAACAACCAAACAAGTCCTTATTATGGTTTGCCCTATCAACTGTTCCGCCATGTCTATTCCCTCTCAAGCACTTTCACTTTGCTTGCATTGTTGGGCAAATGAATAAATGAAGACCCATCACCTTGAATACCCAAATTAGGGATTAGCTGAGGTGTGATTTCCCTATTTTGCCCTCCAAATCCAATATCATAGGATATCAATGTAGTTGGATTATAATATCCCTCCACATAACCTTGTGTATTCTCAATTACATGACTTGATTTTTGGTCAAACACTGAATCTGAAAGGCTTGAAGTTGAACCACATTGTCTAGGCTGTGTTTGGTAGAAAACTTTCGAAATCACCACCTCTCCATCTCTCTCTTCCTCATTATTGCCAAGATGGTATTGGTGCATAACCCAATTGGTTTTCTCTGGTTTCCTTTGCCTACCATAGTTGGTGTAGAGCACTAGTATTTTCTTGAACCCTTTCACTGTCCCACCAACAAGAACTGGCCTTGTTTTTCCTGTTTTGTGCCACCTTGTTTCACCGCCATCTTCGTTAGTGTGAACCTTTCTTCTCTTCCTTGTCCCGGTGGTGTATGCCTTTGAAGGCCAGTGGAAGAAGTGGCGGATTTGGCCAACTTTGCTTACACCTACATACCATAGTTGGAGAGTTCATGGAGAGAGAAGAAAACAATTTGTCATGATCAATTGGATAAAGATAAAATTATAACATTGAGAAATATGTTAAAATGGGAATGAACGGAGTCGATTACTTGTTGCATATATGGTGACTTTGAATGTTATATTGTCATTAACATGACAAGGACGGCTAGTTATTGGTTTTTTTTTTTTTTTTTTGGTCAATCGGTACTATTATTTAGAAATATGAGGAGAATTAAATCAAACTAAATAACCATAGTCGATCAATACATATCTATAAGCTCAATAACTTGTATAAGAAAAAAATTATATGTACTATATGTTGATTTCATTAATAAAGTTTTTTTTTTCTTTTGCTGACCAAAAAATAAAAACAAAAAACAAACAACACAAAAAGATTGACCTCCTCATATCCCAAGGAGTACACACAAATGGTCGAGGTGCGCGTAAATTTGTCCGGACGTTCAGTTATCAAAAAAATAAAAAAATGACAAGGGGTTACTTACCCATATAAATTCTGTTAATTTCTTATCCGTTTGAATTTTCTACTTTGGAATTCTTCTTCTTCTAAAATCTTATTATAATAATAATTATTATTATTTGCGAGGGAGAGAAAGCCGTGTGGATTAACATAACTTCAAAATAATAATAATAAAAAGAAGAAGAAAGAACAATGAATTGTCTTACTAGAGAACATCTTCAAAATATGCATTGCATTTATATATATACAATTAATGAGCTCTCCCAAACAATTTTTTCAAATACATTTTTGGTTTTTTCGAATAAGAGATTTTTATGAATTGAGTAAGCTTTAGTAGAAATTGTTAAGTGTAATGTTTTCAATATTAATTTTGGGAAAACTCAGTCAAAATGGCCATAATTCTACTTCGTAATCCTAGCTAACTATTTTTAAATCACACAAAACATAACATTTTGAAATATCTATTACACACACATCATATCATCCGATATGGATATGGTATTTCCAAATACTTATATTGGTAGAAATCAACATCATATGCATGTCCGCGATATGTATTGCTTCATGATACGACAGGTGTGGGGGGTTCACAGCCAATACTAGTAGTTTGGCAGTTATAAATCTATTTCTCGCGGTTAATGATTTTAAAATATTTAATTGCATCACTCGGTTCTCAAAATACATTACTCGATACTCTAAATATTATTACTCTACGACTAATACCAATTAATCTTCTAATTAATATCGCTATTTAAAACCTTGCAAGAGATGTTTCTCCAATAACTAGCTAAAAGTCTTGTTATTACCAAAATTTGGCATAAACTCAAGCTTTAACATTGCTAAGAGCATCTCCACCCAACTCATGTCAAATTATTTTGAAGGCTTAGGTGTCAAATTAACATATAAATGACATCTCTAAATATAAAGAGAATGCCCACCTGATATGTTAAATTTATTACTTTACTAGTTTTACTTTAAACTTTATTTACTTAATATTTTTTAACAATTTTTATAAGTCTTTACTATTAAAATAATGAACATAAAATAACTTGGC
This sequence comes from Camellia sinensis, assembly GCF_004153795.1. Classification (NCBI taxonomy): domain Eukaryota; kingdom Viridiplantae; phylum Streptophyta; class Magnoliopsida; order Ericales; family Theaceae; genus Camellia; species Camellia sinensis. The sequence goes on along the minus strand of NW_021026670.1, from coordinate 311,304 downwards.
ATCTTTTTGCTATGTCAAAATAAAACAAATTATTAAACATATTCACTCTATTTGTTTTAATTTTCAAAATTAATTTTTCAGAGAATTCTACTTTTTTATTTTCCATACTTTTTTTTTATTTCACTAAATTTTTTTAATATTTTATGTAATTTTTTAATTTTTAGACACACCTAATATATAAACACACTTAAAAAGTATAATATTTGTGAAAAAAATATTTAAAAAATTCACTAAATACCCACACAAAAAAAAAAACAAAAACAAAAAAATAAAAATTCAGTACATTTTTTTTATTTTTGTGTATTTTTTAATTTTTTAAAATATTTTTTCACAAATTTTTTTATACTGTATATCTAAAAAAGTAAAAAAAAAAATTTACTTAAAATTTTAAAAATATGATTTTTATAATGTATATCTAAAAAAGTAAAAAAAAAAAAAAAATTCTTAAAATTTAAAAAATATGAAAAACCAAAAACTCAATTTCCAAAAAAACAAATTCAAAAAACTGAAATCAAATAAACTGATTACAAATCAGTCGAGAAAAAAAAGTTGTTCTCCTACATTGCCAAGACACTTCTAAAATTAGTAGCGCCACATACTCAGATTATTTATCCATAAATTTATCTAGAAACTTGAATGAATGGTCTAGATGCATTTTTTATATGCACCCACAACACAAATTGAGAATCTGAGCCACTCATCTTCATTCTGGGTAAACTTTTGGTTCAATCTTTCTCGGTTCAAAGTTTTACTGTTCTAAAATTAAAGGGGCAACATGAACACCATCTTATATATGAGAATTTAAGATAAAATACTAGAGGAAATTTCATTTCAGTAAAACTTAGAAAAAAAAATTCATATTAACAAAAAGCTTTGCAACATTAGAAGATAAACTGACAAAGTTTTTCATGAACTGACATTACTTTTGTAAGTTACCACTAAAACATTATTAACTTTTTGTCATTCCCTAAATGTAATGAAGCTATTGAAGAAAATGACAATGTCGTGGACACACAACTAGTCCACTTCATATTTGGGAATAATAGCCTATCCATGAGGTGCTATAATGAAGCTTGTGGAGCAGAGTCATAGAACAAATGATGATATATTAAGACCCTATTTAGATACTGAATTTGAGTAATAATTTGTAAGGAAAAAAAAATGGATGAAATATTAATGAAGTATAGTTATATTTCACACACTTTTTCTATTTTCTTTTATAAATTCTTACAAAATTTCATAATCCAAACACAGTTTAAGGCATACTATTTTTTTTTTATCAGCAAAAAAAAGGAACCTTTATTGATGAAAAATCATATAAGAAATGAGATTACATCAAATAAAGGAGGGGAAGAGCAGCAAGCATCTAACCCAATCCCAACTAGGTTGACATCGAGAAGAGAGCCCAATCATCTGTAAGCTCAACCCCAGGAATTTGGTGAGGAACAAACCCAACAAGAAATAAACAAGAGGAATAAACAAGACAAGAACAGAGGCAAGCTGACAGTAGCAACAAGTATGCTAACAGCCCAGAATCACCCAACAGATTCCTATCAGCCCGGCAGACACAATAGCTCACAGCAAGGGACAGATTTCAGTTCACACAATAGCTCACAGCAAGGGACACATTTCAGTTCACACAATAGCCCACTGCTAGGCCTAGAGAACTTGCAACCAGCTTCCCAGACCAGTAGCATGCAGCAGCGGCACACAGCATGAATCCACAAGAAAACTTGCACCAGACCTTAAGACCAAACAACATCAGACCTTACACCAGCACCACAGACCTTCTCAAGTTGATGCACATAGTGATGCCCAAACTCAAGTTGAGTAATTCAACCCCTAGGCATACAAACCTTAAGGCATACTATGACATTATCATAACTTCATGGTATAGTGTAATTTTTGCACTTTTTTTTTTCCCTTTATTGATGTATTTTTCTTAATTTCATTAATAAAGATTTTTTTTGATTGATTAAAAAAAAAAAAAGGCTTATTCATGATATACGGCACAAAAGAAAGAGTCATGGACGAACCTTATTAGACCGCTAATGAAACTATATATATTCAAACTAATCATTTTGGCAGTCATAACCAACTTAACTTGGAACCATTTTTTTTGTAATATTTTTTCTAGTAATTTTGTCTCTCCTCTTCTTGACTAGTTTACATTTGGAGAGGAAATCTACACTTGTTAAACATTGGGGGGGGGGAAGAAACTAATTTATTCTATATCTCCTTATTTTTCCTCTCTTTTTAGAGTGTAAATTTAAAAGTAAAAAATAAAAATAGTTATTGAAAGTGGCTATCTAAAATATAGAATATCGTTGGAGGATGCATTGCAAAAAGTGAAGAGCATTGTTATTCAAGACAAAAAATTAGACCTAATTTTCAAGTCAAACGATGTGACAATCAATTAGGATATTAAGGTCATGTTTGTTTGGGTGGACATGAGGTTGGGATTGGACTAATAGTCCAATAAAATTATTAATCCGATGTTTGGTTAAACAATTGAAGTACGGACTAATTATTTTAAACTTGACTATTAGTTAAGATAGGATACATAATCCAACGGATTCGTAGTCCTAGGACTATTAGTTATGGAAATGCTAATCCAGTCCGCCCAAACAAACATGGCCTAAAGGTAATATTCTCTCATATCTTCTCTAATTATCAACCAATCATTTCACTTATATATTATTAAGTCTTGAAAATGGGTTTAGAAGTGGGCTTGTCTATTATTTTCCAAAAGTGAATAACTAAACTAAAGAAGACATTGTTTTACAAGTATATTTTGACTAGCTAAAATGGCTAACAATGTTTGAGATGTTATATTTGAAAATAATTGAAATGAATTGGTCAGAAGTAATTTAGCATGCCATATCTATGACCTTATTTTTCTTCCCGAAGTGTACAGGACACCTTATAGGGTAGGAAGTTTATGTTAAAAAGGGGAAAGGAAAAGCAAATGACAAAAAAATAATCCTTCATAAAATCTAGAGAAAGTTTTACAGTAAAAATATAAATGCTTAATTTTTTTACACAAATTCATAGGTTGTTATATGTGTGTAAGTCTCATACATTAAAAATCTTATAATTATGTAAAGTGTTGTATAAAAAGTTAAGTATTCCTACTATTATTGAAAATTTTATATTCTCAATGTAGCCTATAGTGTGTCTCACGTAAGATATCACTCACTAACTTAAAAAAGGATAAATTATATTAACACCCCTGAGATTTATATTTATTACAGTTTTCTCCCTTATTTTTTGTAAATTACATCCCTCTCCCTGAGGTTTAAAGTTTCATTACAGATTGTCTCCTGAAATTTAAAGTTTCATACCAGTTCCCCCCTCACCGTAATAATCATCATACATGAAATTAAATTAACAGGGAGGTCAGTGTAATTTTCTAAATATTAAGAGAAAACTGTAATAAATATAAACCTTAGAGGGTGCCTGTGTAATTTACCCTTTAAAAAATTATTTAGTGCTCTTAGATCAAGGTGTCTCCACCTTGTATTTATTAACTAATTTAGTGGTATCCAATATTTTTTGCCTTTGTATTAAGAGACAAGATGATACTTGTTAAGTGGATCATTACTCATAGACTAACAAATAATTTTCCTACTAATTCTAACTTTTTAATGGCAATCTACATAAAACCTATAAGGAAAGCACATTGGTAGGACTCGAAATTATACTATCATATTACACTTCTAGTAGTTAAAGTTACTATTATTGTTATTAGTATTATTCACTGTGTTTGGTTTGAGTTTTTTAAATTAAGTTTTTTGAAAATTGAGTTTTTAATTTTCGTGTTTTTTTTGTTTTTAGTGAATATTTTTAAAATTTTGAACATTTTTTTTACTTTTTTAGATGCACCTTACTTAGATGTGTCTAAAAAGTAAAAAAAAAAAATCGTGAAAAAATATTTTAAAAAATTAAGAAATACATAAAAATACAAAAAAATGTACTAAATTCTTGTATTTTTTTTGTATTTTTGGTATTTAGTGAATTTTTAAAAGATTTTTTTTACAATTTTTTTACTTTTTAGATATATTTATGTTAAGTGTGTCTAAAAAGTAAAAAATTTACATAAAATATTAAAAAAATTCAATAAAAACAAAAAAACACGAAAAATATTTAATTTTGATTTATACTTTTCCTTTTGGCATTAAATGTTAATTATAGGTTGGACCTTAACAAATTAAACCATTTAATTATTTTTTGCATTACTCTAAATTAAAAATAAATATTTTTTTACAAGCGTACCAAGCCGTACCCGTACCCTATTTTTTTTTAATTTTACCATATCAACGTACCCGTATTGTACCAGTACCAGTACTCGTACCCGTACCTGTGCTTCATGGCTCATAGACTAACAAATAATTTTCCTACTAATTCTAACTTTTTAATGGCAATCTACATAAAACCTATAAGGAAAGCACATTGGTAGGACTCGAAATTATACTATCATAGTACACTTCTAGTGGTTAAAGTTACTATTATTGTTATTAGTATTATTATTATTATTATTTGGCATGTATGGGTTGGCTCTCCAATTCACCCAGTTGCTCTGTCAGTACTTTTGTTTTGTTTTGTTTTTTTTAACTTTCTTTTAGGGATACGATTTTTGCTTAAGACTTAAGGTTGTCAGTGCTAATTTAGTTAGGATATATTTTATCATAAAACTTCTTCGGATTCCAATGAACATGTTGTAATTATCTACTTTAAGTTAATGCATTTTATTTTTGCTTAAATAATAATAAAATGATCCCCCTCCCTCCATTTTTTTCTTTTTTCTATCTTTTTTCCCCCTTGTCTTCTAAATTGGTATATGATCAATAACTTAACATGATATTAGAACATACAATGAATTATATGTTCAAACTTCGTCATTTATCAAAAAAATATAATACGTGCACGTGTTTTATTGGTTTATTAAGGTGAGTCTGACCAATTTTAAGATTGGTCGATGATTAATAATTTAACATGACATTAAAGCTAAAAATAAATTACATGTTAGAACATTATCATCTACCAAAACACAAACAGAAATTACACTTGTAGTACTTATAGTTTGCTTCATATGTCAATTCAATTCGTGTAGTTCTAATTTCATTAATTTTGATAATGCAATACGGTCAAAGGAAGATAGGTCAGACTGATCCACTTGTTCCATGGGTCTGCTGGCCTTCGTCTTCTTAATACGTGCCTACAGACAAGACTAGAGTGGTTTCTTCCCGTGGACGCTCCGATAGTTAAGTAAGATAGGAAGTGATCGGAGGAATGTGACTAGAGAATAAATCGAAAGAGAGAGGGAAGAAGATATTACTTGTTGTCTTTAACGTTCTCCACAAGCTTCCTTATATCTTTTATTAATCATTTCCTTATCCATTCAAGCTGTCTTTTTCGTCAAAAGTCTATGGTCTACTCGCCGTCGGTCATGACAGTTTCACCATATTTGGGAGTGAGAGGTCTTGTTGCATTTAATACCATGACAGCCTCATTTAATGCTTGATGTCTGGGCTCAATAATTCTGCAGGATCTTTGATGGTTAAGTTAGACAGGAAGTGATCGGAGGAAAGTGACTAGAGAATAAATCGAAAGAGAGAGGGAAGAAGATATTACTTGTTGTCTTTAACGTTCTCCACAAGCTTCCTTATATCTTTTATCAATCATTTCCTTATCCATTCAAGCTGTCTTTTTCACTGAAAGTCTATGGTCTACTCGCCGTCGGTCATGACAATTTCACCATATTTGGGAGTGAGAGGTCTTGTTGCATTTAATACCATGACAGCCTCATTTAATGCTTGATGTCTGGGCTCAATAATTCTGCACGATATTTGCCTACCACGTGGCTGACTCCCTTTCTATCAGGTGTCCAAACCCTATTAGACCTGGGCCAACATCGACTTCTCATGGTTACTGGGCTTTAGTCCGTGCAACTGTCTGGGGGGAGGGGGGGCGGGCTTAGGACAAAGGTGGATTGGGCCTTCTTGGGCCATGGGATAGGCCCTCTTGGGCTATGCCCATCAATAGTCCCCTATTTTTTAGTGCAACTTTAGTTCAATGAAGGAAATAAGAAATGTGAAAATAGTTCCCCAATGAGGAAAAAAAGGTGAGCAAACGCGAATAGTCAAAGGTGGAAGGTCTTCTAGGTAGCCGACCGGCAGGGTGATAGATCGTGAAGGTGGTCGACCGTCGAGTTGACCAGCCGTGGAGGTGGCCGACTGACTAAATGACCGACCATATAGGTGACCAACCATGGAGGTATGGACCAACTAAGCGACTGATCATGAAGATGACCGACCGTGGAACTGACCAACCTTAGAGGTAACCAACCGTAGAGGTGACCAATCAACTAGGTGACTGACCGTAAAGGTAGCTGACCGTGGAGATTGCTGACCAACTAAGTGACCCACCATCGATAGGGAAGGTTGGCTTTGACGGTGTTGATAACGCACGGGGCTTGAGATGCAAGGAAGTGCGTGATGATATAATGGGAAATAGACGTAAAGGAAGAGAGAGAATTAGTAGTGGGGGAAATAATCATGGCCGCCGACGTGGTACAACCTGGGCTGCTGATCAGGATTTTGAAACGTTTGTTGGAGGTAAAAAGGTTGGATATGTCGTGTTGTTTCTGGTATCTGTCTTTTGCATTCCCTCCACACTTAGTGAAATTGTTTTCAAACTGGAAAATTTCAACCACGACCTTTGGAATACAGGAAAGCCTTGTGCGTTTGGACTTGTGCAGTTTTCATATCTATTTGGGAAAAATCAAGTCATTCTAGATTTCACCTCATTCCTTTCACCCGACTCCCCTCTCTTTCACTTTGCGAACTTTCTCGCCCCCATAATCGAAGCCATCTACAGGAACATGAGGGAAATCGCACAAGACAAAGCTCCGACCATGGCGTCTAATGCATTGGGAGGGAACGAAAAAGTGGCTTTGGCAGAGAAGTACAGAGTAGAAAGGTTGGTAGAAAGGTGGGTGGAACGATCATCCGGACCAATTCCATTGACGATGATCTCGGTCGCCCAACTGATTAGCCAAGTGGTGCCTGACCACTAGCATACCAAGGCAGAAAAGTATACGTTAACGACTGAGGATCTGGAGGAATTTCGCAACAAATATCAAATTTCGACGGATGTGCAATTAAGATTGCCGACGGCAACATAGAGGGTGTCTGATGCGAGGCCGATGGAGTTCGCGCTATACGAAGAGACGTTCCGTGGGGGTCTGAGATTGCCATTCCTACAAGTAGTGGTTGACATACTGAATCGACTAGAGGTGGCTCCAGGCCAACTGATACCTAATGCATGGAACATTCTGTTCACCTGCGTAATCTCGTGGCCACGGGCAACCGGGAGGGAGGTGATGTCAGTGGATGAATTTTTGTTCATGCTATAAAGCCTCAGGGCAACAGGAGACATGGGTGACCCTATAAGTAGTATCGGGGAAAGGATTTGTGGTGATATTTCCCTCATCGGTGAAAGGTTGGCGACCAAAATGGTTTTATGTATCAGCGAACGGTGGGAGGGAAGTGCACACAATTTGGAAGATCCCTACCAAGTCATTGAAGCCAAGGTTAGATGCGGCGATGGAGAGGATAGTGAAACAAGTGAATGAGTGGAAGGAGAAAGAGAGGTTGAGATGGGATGACCTCATCAAGCCATCAACTTTGTTTACCCTAAACCTGGGACCAGAGCCCGCCAAGAGAGATCCTACTCCTGAGGAGGTAGAGGCAAGGAAGAAGGCTTAAAAGGCAGAGGAGATGCAGATTCTAGCGATGGTAGAGGGGTGCAAGGAGAAAGAGTTAGGCCTAACGCCTAAGCTAGTCGTAAAGAGGTCTGACCGCCCGCAGCCTAAGCCCTTGGCAGGAAAGAACTTAGGAAATTTTGCACCTTTACGAGCGCTAATGGATCCGCTAAAGGAGAAGAATAAAAGGGAGGTGGAGTTTGCGTTGAAGAAGAAGATGAAGGGTACTTCCGAGGGTGATGAAGAAAGGCCCATGCTAAAGAAGGCTAAGGAGGTGGTGGCAGAGTTGGCCCAAGAGATCGAAGGGAGGGAAGCCAGGCCTGGAATGGACGTAGAGGGAGACTTGGCTGAGCTTTCGACCGCTGAGACAATGATCATGATAGAAGAACAAGGAGGGTGGTCAACTGTTGAGCGATTAGCAGACCTGTCCTTAATAGACTTGCCCCCAATAGACTTGCCCCAAGCCAAGAGGTGGGGAAAGAACGAGCCAGTGAACCAGAGACAAACGCCGCTTGGGAGACATTGGGAACCGCCACTCATCATCTAAATGCAGTGGTCAGTCATTCAGTGGCTGATGGAGACGAGCCCTCTAGGATGCTGCGTGAGGCTAGGGCAGGTGCCGATCACCTGCTGGGGGCCATTAAGGACGCGGCCGTGCGAGATTTGTCGCAATTTGCGGAGGGTGACCTCATGAGGGTGTAGTGCAGATGGAGGCATTGACTTTAGCGACAGCTTTGTTGGGCAAGGTAGTGGGGGGGAAAGATGGATGTAGAGCTACTCAAGGCCCAGTTAGAGGAGGTCCAGGCACAATTGCAAAATGTATGGTTGGAGACCACAGGTTGGAGGAATGTAGCACGAAGTGCCTGTGCGAAGGGTCCTGTCTATACCCAGAAGGCGAAGAAGATGAAGGTATTGATAGTGGTGCAGAGTTACATGGCTGAGCATGCCAGAATGAACTAGGTTGAAGTTGCTACTGAACTGGCGATCGTCAAGGCTGAGCTCGAAGTGGCACGCTGAAGGGTGGTATCGCTGGAGTTTAAAGTGGCGAATGAGCAGAAGAAGACTGGTGAGGCCTAGTAAGCCTGCACCACTGCCAATGAAAGGTTGGAGGAGGCCTTCACCAATAATGAAGAGTTGTGTGATATGGCCTTGAAAGAGAAGGAGGATGCAGACGCACTGGTTGCAGAATTGGAGAGGGCTTTTGCTGTTGAAAAAAAGGCTTTAGATGAGGAAATAGTTAAATCGACAGAGCTGGTCAAGACCTTGACGTCGCAGAGGGCGGTCTACCCTAACCTTTATGGCGTAGTTGTGGAGCAATTTAAACAGTTGACAGAATTCCAAATAGCTATAGATGCTGCTGCAGTCACAAGTCTGGCCAGATGGGAAGGAGTGGAGGTTGGTGCCTCAAATGTGGCGGCAGTCGAATTGGTGAAGGGGCAAACCAGGGTGGAAATAATAGAAAACTTGCAACAATCTGACTACTTCAAGCACCAGTAGAGCATTTACTGGGATAGTGGGTGGGTGAGCTTCCAGCGAAGGGCAGAGGAGCTTTTTCCAGACATTGACTTCATCCGCATAAAGCCAGGAGAGGGAGACATCACCCAGACCCCACTGGATGAGGATATTGAAGAAAAAGATCTATTGTTCAATGGAGAGGAAGGAGATGAAGGCGAAGCAAGTTGAGTTGTTGGGAGCATGGTACTTGGTTATCTTGTTTGTTTTGTTTTAATTTGTCTTTATAAAGAAATTTGTGTTATAGTACAAAGGGGGATTCTGTCAAAATTTGTGTTATGGCAATTTATATTACAGCTGAGCATTTTTCAATTTGAATTTGTCCTTGTCAAGAATTGCTTAAAGTTTGTAAGAAATTTGTGGGGGAATAAATTGTTGTTCTTTTTTTTAAAAAAAAAATTTAATTTGTTTTATTTATTTATTGTTGTGTAATGAACTAGCCCTACTAACCATGTGATTACATAACAACTGGACTCGTCTAAAAACAAAAGGTGAATTGGTGACTTGTAATTTTAATCTGTAAAACTTTAATGAATGAAACAATGTTGTAACTGGTGAAGTTTGTGTTTGAGAAAGAAAGCTCTTCATGCTTAGTCTAGCTAAGCTTTTCATGCTCAGTTTAGCTGAGGCTTTGAGGGCTCAATCTGACTGGAATCTTTATGCTCAGTCTGGCTGGGGCTTGCTGGACTCATTCTGGCTGAGCTCTTGATGCTCAGTTTGGCTGAGGCTTGGAGGACTCAATCTGGTTGGGCTCTTCATGCTCAGTCTAACTGAACTCTTCATGCTTAGTCTAGCTAAGCTCTTTATGCTCTTCATGTTTAACACAGCGCAACACTCACAAAATATACAACACAAATAATGGGGGTTGAATATCATTGTCATTAATGTGCAGTCCTGCCATTGTAAGCTTATACATTGTATTAAAATGACAAAAATGAATGAGTGGTCCGAATATCAAAATGAACAATACAACAGGAAAAGACTCCATGTTACTGGAAATACCGCTTTAAGTGCTCAGCATTCCATGGATGAGGGAGGTCTCTGCCCTCCATATCTTACAGACAGTAAATGCCTAGATGCGACCTAGATTTGACAATGTAAGGTCCTTCCCACTTAGCTACTAGCTTGCCCTCAGTCGGGTTTTTGGTGGCGAGAATTGCTTTTTGTAAGACTAGGTCCCCCACTCTAATTCTCTGGGTCTAATTCTGCTATTGTAGAGATGCCTTGCTTTTTGCTGGTATGAAGCCAGTTTTACAGCGGCTGATTCTCGCAGTTCTTCAATGAGGTCTAAGTCAACCCTCCGAAATTTTTCGTTCAGTTCCGGATTGGGATGGATAACCCTAGGGGTTAGTAAGCCAACTTCCACGGGGATGACTGCTTCGGCGCCATATGTTAAGCGAAAAGGGGTTTCCCCAGTAGGAGTTCTTACGATCGTCCGATAAGCCCAGAGTACGTTTGATAACTCTTCTGCCTAGAGTCCCTTAGCGGCCTCCAACTTGGTCTTGATAATCTTTAACAAAGAACGATTGGTGACTTCCATCTGGCCGTTAGCTTGGGGATGGCCAGGAGAGGAAAAACATATCTTAATGACCCTGATCTCTCCCAATGAGCGTACGGGCCCTCTTTGGGCTCGGGGTTGTGGTTGGGTCCTGTCATTATTTCGTCTGGGTTGTTCGGGTGGCCTGGAGAGAGTGCGTCTGTCATTTTTTCTTAGGGGGTCGCCCCTGGTTCGTTGGTGGGGACGGGCTGTGGTGAACCGGTTGAGGTGCCCCTAGCAGATCAAGTCCTCAACCTAGTCCTTAAGATTGATGCAATAGTCAGTGTCATGGTCGTGATCACAATGAAAATGACAATACTTGGATTGGTCCCGTTGAACGGAAGAAGATCTTGATGGTTGGGGCCATTTTAGGTTGTTGTCATGTTGAATTTGGTTTAGGTCTTGTTCCATAGGTGAGTTGAGAGGGGTGTACCGTTCGAACCAACTGGGTGGACAGGTAGGATCCGGTCGATCAGAACACGGGGTTTGTTCAGTATATTGAGGAGGTCGATGAGTGTATTGTGAATACCTGGGCTTAGACTCTTTTCACTTTTCTTTGGATTGTGGGGGTTTGGACATGGAATCTTGGCGAGCCGCCAAAGAGTCCTCGATGTTCATGTATTTTTGGGCTTTGCCAAGGAGGACGGCCATGGTGGTTGGAGGATTTTTTTAGAGGAAATTCAACAGGCGCAAACCAGCCATAAAGGCTGTTAGAATGACTTTGTCATTGTTCTCTTTAACTTGTAGGGCCTCTTTATTGAAGCATGTGACAAAGCTGTGCAGCGATTCCCTTTCTCCCTGTCAAATATTCAGCAACTGAGTCGTTGGATGTCGCTGCCGTTGAGCACCAATAAAATGGCTTAAAAAAGATTCACTGAGCTGGTGAAAAAAAATGACAGAGTTTGGTTAAAGCTGGCTGAACCAGAGCCGCACCGACCCCTTCAGCGTGACGGGGAAAGTGCGACACATGATCTCGTCTGGGAAGGCATGGAAGATCATTCGTGTCCTATACGCTTCTACATGGTCGACCGGATCGATTGTACCATCGAAGGTGTCAATCGACGGCATTTTGAACTTAGTGGGTAGAGGTATGTCCCTAATGGAAATGGTGAAGTGGGAGTTGACGGTGGAAGAAGGTCTGCTCTGCTTGTTTTGTATGACTCCTTGGAGCTGGAGCTTTAGGGCCCGTAGTTCTTCGTCCCAAACAAGAGCATTTTCCCAGGGCTGACCCTGGACTAAGGCTAGTGAGGCCTATGCCTAGGGTCCTAAAAATTAGGCCCAAGAAAAGTAACAGAGTTTGGTTAAAGCTGGCTGAACCAGAGCCGCACTGACCCCTTCAGCGTGACGGGGAAAGTACGACACATGCTCTCGTCAGGGAAGGCATAGAGGATCATTCGTGTCCTATACGCTTCTACATGGTCGACCGGATCGATTGTACCATCGAAGGTGTCAATCGACGGCATTTTGAACTTAGTGGGTAGAGGTATGTCCCTAATGGAAATGGTGAAGTGGGAGTTGACGGTGGAAGAAGGTCTGCTCTGCATGTTTTGTATGACTCCTTGGAGTTGGAGCTTTAGGGCCCGTAGTTCTTCGTCCCAAACAAGAGCATTTTCCCAGGGCCGGCCCTGGGCTAAGGCTAGTGAGGCCTATGCCTAGGGTCCTAAAAATTAGACCCAAGAAAAGGGTCTCAAATTTAGTCTTACACTATATTAAAAACTTAAACTGGCCCAAATCTGTTTAATTAATGTAGGCCATTTTAAAAGGGGCCTCAAAAAATCTATTTGGCACAATTGATAAAAGGCCCAATTAAAAAATATTTATAAGGTTTAGTTGTTAGTTCCATTAAAAAAATAAAATACAAAATATATGTATATGTATTAGTCATTAGCCTAATTTTGTGTGGCCTATTTTTTTTCTCTCTTTGTGGCCCAATTATGTGTTTTTTAGTATTTTTAAAAAAATATTTTAGGCAGTTTTTATTTATTTATTTTGTAGATACATCTAATTTAGATACGTTTAAAAACTATAATATTTATATATTTTTTTAAAAAAAGGTACCAAATACAAAAATATATTAAAAAAAATACGAATTGCAAACTCAAATAATTATTTTTGAAAACTCTAAACCATACAGAGTGATTTTTATTTTTATTTTTTATAAATATCTAAAAAGGCCCCAAAAAATTATTTCGTCTTAGGCTCCCAGAAACTCAGGGTCAGCCCTGTATTTTCCCCTCTAGCATGAAGCGAGGGTTGAACACTGCTAGCTTCTTTCTCATGGATAGCAGCACGGTGCTGTAGAGGATAATTGTGGAAGATTGGGGGTTTCTCCTGGTAAAGCTGCCAGCCTGGATGAGGGGTGTGCAGACCTTCAAGATTCATTGGTTTAGCTTGTGGGGCGAAGGGCGGGAACAACCTTTAGGACACATGTGGTTGGAAGGGATGATGATGGTGGACTTGTTCCAAGGTTGGAGGAATTTCTTGCGGTGGAAAGGGAGGGATAGCTAAGTCACGCTGGAGCAAAGTGCTAATCAGGGCTTGGTTTTGTTCGGCTAAGCGGTTGATACTGTTAGTGAGTTTGGTGAAATATGGAGGTGGGTTGTTTGGGTATAGGTGATGGTGGAACTTCCTCCTGTGACAATGAGCACAATTGTCAACCAGGGGTTGTTCCCACAGACGGTGCCAACTGAAAATGCAATACGGTCAAAGGAAGACGGGTCGGACTGATCCATGTGTTCTGCGGGTCTGCTGGCCTTCGTCTTCTTGATACATGCCTGCAAAAGGTCCGATAGGGAGGTACCAAGACTAGATTGGTTTCTTCACATGGACGCTCTGATGGTTAAGTTAGACAGGAAGTGATCGGAGGAAAATGACTAGAGAAATCATGAAAGAGAGGGAAGAGGATATTACTTGTTGTCTTTAACGTTCTCCACAAGCTTCCTTATATCTTTTACCAATCATTTCCTTGTCCATTCAAACTATCTTATTGGTCGAAAGTCTAAGGTTTACTCACCGTCAATCATGGCAGTTTCACCATACCCGGGAGCGAGAGGTCTTGTTGCATTTAATGCCATGACAGCCTCATTTAATGCTTGATGCATGAGCTCAATAACACTGTAGGATCTTTGTCTGCCACTTGGCTGACTCCCTTTCCGACAGGTGCCCAAATGCTATTGGACCTGGGCCAACATCGACTTCTCATGGTTACTGGGCTTTAGTCCGTGCAACTTTCTGAGAGGCTTAGGACAAAGGTGGATTAGGCCTTCCTGTGCCATGGGCTAGGCCCTCCAGGGCTATGCCCATCAGTATAAATGCGCGTGCCTGGCGCCTATGTGTCTTCCACAATATCGTTCGCTTTGGTGAGGTGGACACAGAGCCCCGCCGACCTCATGGCTTTGTTTCTCCTCGAGAAAAAACACGTTGTAACAGGTTAAGGGGCCAATACGCTTATAAGGTGAAGTCGGTCTATCCTCCCAAGCGATGTGGGATTGCCCCAACATAACCCTCCGGCGAACTAGGCCCGCAACAACGGGGAAAGAGACAAGCCCTTCCTCTAGCACCAAATGCGCGTGCCTGGCGCCTGCATGCTTGCCACAATATTGTCCGTTTTGGCGAGGTGGGCACGCAGCCCCATCGGCCTTACGACTTTGTTCCTCCTCGAGGAAAAACACGTTGTAAGGTGAAGTCGGTCCGTCCCCCAAGCAATATGCGATTGCCCTAACAATCTTTATCCTTAAATTTTTTACATTACGTCAATTTATTTCAACTAATAATGTCTTTTTACAAATTGAACTGAAATCAAAAGATAAAATAGTTAATTCACTATCTTCTCAGTGATTATAAGGTTCATTCCTCTATGAATGGATAATTTTGCTATTAATTTATGTCCAAATTTTTAACAATGGTTATTGATTGGATTAAATGGTACACAATATAAAAATTAAAAATTAAAATTGATATAATTAAAATTATAGGGACGAAATTGATACTAAAAAATAATTATAAAGATTGTGGATATAATTTGTCCAAAAATATAGTACCTGTATGTGTTTTACCAAGTTTATAACGAAGACTCAGCAGCATATAAATAATAAAATTGCTCTCTAGAAATTTAACTTTTGAATAAATTTTTAATTAGGTAATCATTCCCAAATCTCTTTTTATCCAATTCATATCAATGATATGAAAATACTTATCCATCTCAGATGCCTATTCTAGTGAATATGTCGGCATATGAATATGAATATAACCTAACAGATCTACCCAAAGGAATGAAGCATATAATTCATGTGGTTAAATATAATAAATTTTAAAAGAAAAAAAAAAGATTAATTACCTGGTAACTTTTCTGGGTGTGTGTAGCAAATTCCATTTTCCCCGTCAATTGTAGGAATAAATTCATCAATTAGAGGATGAATTTTATGGGCATTTGATGACACTTTAGCTTCTAAATGTTCAAGAATTTCTTGATCAGATGGATCAAACTTCACCCCGGCTGGAAGCCCCGGCAAATCTTGAATTCCCGCCTAATTTATTCAAAATTTAGGTTAAAAATTGTTAATTTTTATAAGAAACAAATTGAAATAAAATTTAATTACTTGTGAATAAATATAGATAACAAATACACAAATTGTAATACCCGATTTTGCAATTCTATATTATGGCCACATGAAGGACATGTTATGAAGCGAACTTCACCGGCTTTTTCTGCATCGATAACACGATTTTGTTGAGGAGAAGGCGAGACTATTTGGATGGCTGTTTCATCTTCAGAGTCGTTATGCCATGTCATCTCTCTTGTTTTGCTCTTACTCCCACCCCAAAGATGGTTTCTCTCTCCTATTTCCTCCACCTCTACAAACTAGAAAAATAACACAAGATGTGTAAAAGCACGTTTGTGGTTAAGCAAATCTTTTCTTCTTGTTCTTCTTCGTTGTTATTGATGATCGAGAAGGAATTGAATTCTTCACTTTTGTTTTCTCTTCCCTGTGAAAGAGCTGTGCCTTGCTAAGTTTTCCGCAGAGAGAGAGAGAGAGAGAGAGAGAGAGAGAAAAAAAGGAGGATACGAATTTTCTTGTATGTTTTGAAAAATACAGGAAAAGAATTGTGAATTGAATTGTTCTTATAAAATGATAGTAGCTTGCTCATCAAGTTTGGTTTTGTTCGTGTGTATGCGCACACATGTATGAATATGCAGGGTTGTTTTGAAAAGTTTTAAACTTTTTAATTTTTTTTTGTTTTAGCTTTTTTTTGAAAAAAATTGTAAAAAAATAAAGATGTGATATGATTCAAAAAAGTCAAAGAGTTAAAAAATTTACTTTTAACCAACTTACCAAAATAGCCTGCAGTTTCATGTTTGTTTTAAAAAAAGAATTGGTGAAAAACTAGCTTTTTGATTTATTTTTTTTTTTTGTAGCTTTTTTATTAAAAAAAAAAATTGACTTTTTTGTGATTATTTTTTTTTTTGTGACTTTTTGTGAAAAAAAAGTTAAAAAATTAAAAAGTTAACTTTTTTTAACTTCTTTCCAAATTGCCCCTATATAATTTTATTTTTTATTTTATTTTTTTGACTCTTAAACACAAAGTAATAGGGTCTACATAATAAAGGTGTATTGTACCCATGCACTCATGTGTAGATTGAGAAAAGGACTGGGTTTCTTTCATGCGAGAAAAAGACTGGGTTTCTTTCATACGGATGAGAAGTTGTTTGGGATTATGGTGCGCAGCATGAGTCTAGTTTTGATAATCTTATCTATTTATTTTGTAAGATTCTTTATATATATTATTAATATAAAAAATTAAATTGATTTGATAATCTTACCCTATTTAATTTGTCGTATTTCTTTTCAAAAAAATGAACAATAAATAGTCTATTTTTAAAAATACATTTATTGTTCATTTTTTTAAAGAAAAATACAATAAATTACAATTATCAAATTGACTTAATTTTTTGTGTAAATAATATACACAAAAAATCTTACAAAATAAACGGTTTGGATTGAAACAGGACCTGAGGTGGGCACGTAGGGCCTAGACAACACCCTATAGTCTAGATCTTGGACCAGACCCCCCCAAAAAAAAACAGGAGCATTTTTAGTAAATCTCATTCTTAAGAATGTTCAATCTAACCCATATTCTAGTTCGGTGAAATACAGAGATGGGTTGTTTGGGTTGGAGGACTCAACTTGGGGGTTACCAACATTGTGTTATAAAACTATGGATATCATCGTAACCATCCACTCTGACGTAGAAGATGTGTAATGGTGGAACTTCCTCCTGTGACAATGAACACAACTGTCAACCAAGGGTTGTTCCCACAGACAGCGCCAACTGAAAATGCAACACGATCAAAGAAATATGGGTCGGACTAATCCACATGTTCCACAGGTCTGCTGGCCTTCGTCTTCTTGATACATGCCTGCAAAAGGTTCGATGGGGAGGTACCAAGACTAGATTAGTTTCTTCCCGTGGACACTCTAATGGTTAAGTTAGACAGGAAGTGATCGGAGGAAAATGACTAGAGAATAAACCATGAAAGAGAGGGAAGAGGATATTACTTGTTGTCTTTAGCGTTCTCCACAAGCTTCCTTATATCTTTTGCCAATCATTTCCTTATCCATTCAAGCTGTTTTATTGGTCAAAAGTCTAGGGTTTACTCGCTGTCGATCATGGCTGTTTCACCATACCCAGGAGCAAGAGCTCTTATTGCATTTAATGCCATGACAGTCTCATTTAATGCTTGATGCCTGAGCTCAATAACTTTGTAGGATCTTTGTCTACCACCTGCCTGACTTCCTTTTCGATAGGTGTCCAAATGCTATTGGACCTAGGCCAACATCGACTTATCATGGTTACTGGGCTTTAGTCCGTGCAACTGTCTGGGGGGCTTAGGACAAAGGTGGATTGGGCCTTCTTGGGCCATGGGCTGGGCCCTCCTAGGCTATGCCCATCAGTATAAATACGCGTGTCTGGCGCCTTCGTGTCTACCACAATATTGTTCGCTTTGGTGAGGTAGGAACGGAGCCCCGTCGGCCTCATGGCTTTGTTTCTCATTGGGGAAAAACGCGTTGTAACAGGTTGAGGGGTCAGTATGCTTATAAGGTGAAGTCGGTCTGTCCTTCCAGGCGATGTGGGATTGCCCCAATATAACCCCCCAGCGGACTAGGCCCGCAACAGCGAGGGAAGAGACAAGCCCTTCCTCTAGCGCCAAATGCGCGTGCCTGGCGCCTGCATGCTTGCCACAATATTGTCCGCTTTGGCGAGGTGGGCGCGGAGCCCCATCGACCTCACGACTTTGTTCCTCCTCGAGAAAAAACGCGTTGTAACATATTGAGGAACTAGTACGCTTATAAGGTGAAGTCGGTCCGTCCCCCAAGCGATATGGGACTGACCTAACAAACTTTATCCTTAAATTTTTTACATTATGTCAATTTATTTCAACTAATAATCTCTTTTTAGAAATTAAACTGAAATCAAAAGATAAAATAGTTAATTCACTATCTTCTTAGTGATTATAAGGTTCATTCCTTATGAATGGATAATTTTGCTATTAATTTATGTCCAAATTCTTAACAATGATTATTGATTGGATTAAATGGTACACAATATAAAAATTAAAAATTAAATTTGATATAATTAGAATTATAGGTACGGTATTGACACTAAAGAAGAATTATAAAGATTGTGGATATAATTTGTCCAAAAATATAGTACTTGTATGTGTTTTACCAGATTATAACGAAGACTCAGCAGCATATAAATAATAAAATTACTCTCTAGAAATTTATCTTTTGAATAAATTTTTAATTCGATAATCATTCCCAAATCTCTTTTTACACAATTCATATCAATGATATGAAAATACTTAGCCATCTCAGACGCATATTCTAGTGAATATGTTGGGATATGAATATGAATATAACCTAACAGATCTACATAAAGGAATGAAGCATATAATTCATGTGGTTAAATATAATAAATTTTAAAAGAAAAAAAAAAAAAAAAGATTAATTACCTGGTAACTTTTCTGGGTGTGTGTAGCAAATTCCATTTTCCCCCTCAATTGTAGGAATAAATTCATCAATTAAAGGATGAATTTTATGGGCATTTGATGACACTTTAGCTTCCAAATGTTCAAGAATTTCTTGATCAGACGGATCAAACTTCACCCCGGCTGGAAGCCCCGGCAAATCTTGAATTCCCGCCTAATTTATTCAAAATTTAGGTTAAAAATTGTTAATTTTTATTAGAAACAAATTGAAATAAAATTTAATCACTTGTGAATAAATATAGATAACAAATACACAAATACTAATACCCGATTTTGCAATTCTATATTATGGCCACATGAAGGGCATGCTATGAAGCGAACTTCACCGGCTTTTTCTGCATCGATAATACGATTTTGTTGAGGAGAATGCGAGACTATTTGGATGGCTGTTTCATCTTCAGAGTTGTTATGCCATGTCATCTCTCTTGTTTTGCTCTTACTCCCACCCCAAAGATGGTTTCTCTCTCCTCTTTCCTCCACCTCTCCAAACTAGAAAAATAACACAAGATGTGTAAAAGCACGTTTGTGGTTAAGCAAATCTTTTCTTCTTGTTCTTCTTCGTTGTTATTGATGATCGAGAAGGAATTGAATTCTTCACTTTTGTTTTCTCTTCCCTGTGAAAGAGCTGTGCCTTGCTAAGTTTTCCGCAGAGAGAGAGAGAGAGAGAGAGAGAGAGAAAGGAGGATACGAATTTTCTTGTATCTTTTGAAAAATACAGGAAAAGAATGGTGAATTGAATTGTTCTTATAAAAGGATAGTAGCTTGCTCATCAAGTTTGGTTTTGCTCGTGTGTATGCGCACACATGTATGAATATGCAGGGTTGTTTTGAAAAGTTTTAAACTTTTTAATTTTTTTTTGTTTTAGCTTTTTTTTTTTTAAAAAAAATTGTAAAAAAATAAAGATGTGATATGATTCAAAAATGTCAAAGAGTCAAAAAAATTCACTTTTAACCAACTTACCAAATAGCCTGCAGTTTCATGCTTGTTTTAAAAAAAGAATTGGTGAAAAACTAGCTTTTTGATTTTTTTTTTTTTTTGTTTGTATTTTTTTTTGTTGCTTTTTTATAAAAAAAAAAAAAAAAAAACTGATTTTTTTGTGATTTTTTTTTTGTGACTTTTTGTGAAAAAAAGTTAAAAAATTAAAAAATTAACTTTTTTTAACTTCTTTCCAAATTGCCCCTGTATAATTTTATTTTTTATTTTATTTTTTGACTCTTAAACACAAAGTAATACGGTCTACAGAATAAATGTATATTGTATCCATGCACTTATGTGTAGATTGAGAAAAGGACTGGGTTTCTTTCATTCGAGAAAAAGACTGGGTTTCTTTCATACGGATGAGAAGTTGTTTGGGATTATGGTGCGCAGCATGATAATCTTATCTATTTATTTTTGTAAGATTCTTTATATATATTATTAATATAAAAAATTAAATTGATTCAATAATCTTACTCTATTTAATTTATCGTATTTCTTTTCAAAAAAATAAACAACAAATGGTCTATTTTCTAAAATACATTTATTGTTCATTTTTTTTAAAGAAAAATGCAATAAATTACAATTATCAAATTGACTTAATTTTTTGTGTAAATAATATACACAAAAAATCTTACAAAATAAATGGTTTGGATTGAAACAGAACCTGAGGTGGGCACGTAGGGCCTAGACAACACCCTATAGTCTAGATCTTGGACCAGACCCCCCCAAAAAAAAACAGGAGCATTTTTAGTAAATCTCATTCTTAAGAATGTTCAATCTAACCCATATTCTTTTTGAGTATTTCATTAGATCCTATTTGGTATAATATGACCAAATTACTCTTCTAATTTTTTTGCTCTTGTTCCATTTTGAAGTTAATACACAATAAAAAATAAAAAATACCCCTACTACTGCTACTCGCATCCATACAACCAACCCCTAAGCCTCTCGATTTTTTAAACAAAAAAGTTAAGAAGAACTTAACTAGAGAATTAAAATACATGAATCCCCACATATTCAACCCACCAAAACATCCAATACAAACTAAATGAACTACCCTGCACCCAAACTAAACTAAATTAACTAAATCAACCCCGGGAACAACACCAACGCCTCTGCCAAGTCCACTCCTCTGACGCTACTGCAAGAACAAGACACGTCTCTGCAGCTTCAACCACCTTCTCATAGCTGCTGCCCACGCCACCTCTAAGCTGCTGCAACTCCATAGCTACTACCCACTCCACCAACAAGCCATGCCTCTGCCGAGAAGACTGCAAAAACCACCGCCGGGAACAACACCCACTGCCGACAGAACTACACCCCGGCTACAACACCCACTGCCGAAGACACCCACACAGCATCTCCCACCAGATCTTCTTCTTGCTCACACCCAATCCCCACGCCTTAACCTGTACTGCAGCCCACAAAAAATAACTACACCTCATTTGCTATATCAGGTCCTCTTCTTTCTCGCACCCAACACCCACTGCCAAGCACCAAAACCAACAGGTCTTCAATCACACGCCGCGGATCTGCACACCCACCGAGCACACCTACTAGGACACCTCCAGACATAGGTAGAAACTCACCCCTCAAACTCTTACTCGAGGAAGAGCACTCGAGTGACAACCGGACAGAACTGGATCGCACCCCTCACGCTCCAACTCGCCAAAAGCGCTCGAGTGAAATACCTGGAAGCGCCTGCTGAAACAGCTACTGCAGCAAGGTTGAAGTAGACGAGGACAAACTGAAGACAAAGCCTGGACACACCAATCACTAACCCGCAGCAACGAAGCACACCAAGGAGGGATGAAAACGGGGGACTCAAGTTTATTGAAATGAAAAAACTGACAAGGCAAAGGAAAAGAACAAGCTAGGCCAGCCGACCGCCATCGCCAAAGGCGGCGGCCAGCCGGCCCAAAAAGAGGCCGGAGATGGAGGTTTTCAGAAAAAGAAAAGAGAGGTTTTTAGAGAGAGAGATAAATTTAGTAAATCTCATTCTTAAGAATGTTCAATCTAACCCATATTCTTTTTGAGTATTTCATTAGATCCTATTTGGTATAATATGACCAAATTACTCTTCTAATTTTTTTGCTCTTGTTCCATTTTGAAGTTAATACACAATAAAAAATAACAACAACTCTTTATTCTATGGAAAAAATCTATTTATCATTCTAGGAAAAATCCCGTCTTTCTAGGGAGAAAATCTCTCCCTTAATCTGTGGAGAAAAACTCACCATTATTCTAGAAAAAAATCTCTCCCTTATTCCATAAAAAAAATCTCACATTCTCAAAATCCTAAATCATCTGCTTTTTGAAATTCTCTCACTAAATGTTGATATATACCTTCACATTGCAAATGTATGCTGATAAATAACATCTCCTCATAGAGCCATATATACACTCAACGTTACATCAATGTGTGGATATTAATATTGGATGCGACTACCTGTTTGTATTACAGAATTAATGTAAACATTCACATCTCTATGTACACAATATGTTGTGCTAGTATGACTACTAATATATAACTAACCTTCGAAAAAACAATGCACATACGAAAATACAATGTGAATGTTCGCAATAAATAACAAACATACAACTAACCTTCAAAAAAATAAAACTCATATCAAAATATAATGTGAATATTTACAATTTACAATTAAAATACAATTACCATTAAAAAACTACACTCATTCCAATGTGAACATTCATACTATAATGTGAAAATATAAAACAAAAATTTTTAAAAAGGAAAATCGATTATTTCGATTGTTCAATGGTAACAAAAATGATTGTTAACAAAAACAACAAGCATACAACTAACTTTTCAAAAAATAAAGTTCATACCAAAATACAATATGAATTTTCATAATTTACAATTAATATACAATTAGCCTTAAAAAAAATTTAACTCATACTAATGTGAATATTTACACTACAACATGAAAACACGAAATAAAGTAATAAAAAAGTGAAAATCAACTATTTTGATTGGTCAATGGCAATAAAAATGATTGTTCAACCAAAAAGCATAATAGCAATCAATATATAGCAAATTATCAAACAATATATAAAAAAATCATCAAATAGTTCATATATATATATATATATATTAAACAGCAAATAAGAAACTTTATTGATGAATAGAAGGTGTACAAGATACCAAACAAACATCAATAAGGAGAGGGAAGTGCAAAAGTATCACAATGGGTTAAATGATCCCAACTAAGTTTGTACCAAAAAACTCATCCTATCATTTGCTAGCATCACCAAAGTTGGTGAGAAACCAACTAACGAAACAAAACAAACACCTCAACAACACTCCAACAACTAGCATAACAACAAAAACAAAACAAAACTGAAACCAAATAAAACAAAGCCCACAGAGCAACATAACAAACTGAAACCAAGTCTCCACTAGCATAACTAGCAAACTTAGCCACACTCCAACAACTAGCATAACATCTCCTAAAGAAAGCTCACAGAACAGCATAACAAAGTAGAAACCACCAGACTTAGCCACCAAACCCACATAGCTGCAAACACAATAGAGACAGAGCTGTAAGCAGAGCAAATACAGGACTAGATCAGTTCAAACTGCACAGCAACAGAAATGGTTAACATTGTAAACCCCATAAGTCTCCATCAAGACAAATCTCTTAAGTCCTTCCACCTAAACAGAATCGGATTTGTGAAATGTTATGAAGAAAGTCATCAATCGAGAATGAAGTCCCCTTGGTTGCGGCTTCATACCAGATAGCAATTCTTGTGATGATGAGCTCCTGTAATTCCTGCAACTTTGGTTGAGAGCCTTGAAAGAGGCACTCATTTCTGTGCTTCCAAATTGACCAAAGAGCCACCAGAGGAATTGCACTCCAAATTCTTCTTTCTTGCACTCCTGTAGTTCATATATATTGATACGCATTTTTAAAAAAATCTGTAAGTAATCAACTTCGATATAATATTGGTGAATAAACTACACAATGTCGGTAATTACACAAACTAACAAAGAGACTGGGTATTGTTCATCGGTTTACCATCATCTCTGTTGCAAGTCTATCATCATCTCTATTATTAGTCTACATGAATAACTAACATTTTCTTTCAAATATTCTTCCATAGCAAGACCTTATTATAAAATAATTGTGAATGAAGATCGTTGATCAAATGAATCCCTCACATGCAGGTAAAGAAAATACTAAAAATAATAATTTTTTATATTTATATATAATATTTTATATATATCATAAATTAAATATATGTAATACTAATTTTCTATCTCCTAATTATCTTGGTAAAATTTTGTTTTACAAAAACGAAAAGGACAAGAATGAAGCAACCGTTTCACCACCAGCTGTTAGTACAAGTGGTATTTCCTCACTAATAAAACTATTGAAAAGAAAAAAGAAAAATTCATGTTCAAATGATAGTCATGGTTATTACTGTTGATACCAAAGTACATAAAGCCCCTGCTGTTATTATTTGAAATTTTAATAGCAGTAAACCAAAATAGCATGGTTTCATTCCTTTCTCTGCCCAAACAAACCCCCAATGAACATCTCATGCATGGATCACAGACAATAATTCACTCTTTATCACCTAATATTCTGAGTGTACCTGAGAACTTTATTGGCTAAAGATCTAAACCTTCCAGTCAAGAACTGAATATATGTATTATGCTAAAAAGATTATAGAATTCAAGGCCACAAAATATGTGGCTTATATTAGAAGTGCTAAATTAAAAAAAAAAAAAAAAAAACCAACTAAAATAGCCAAGTTCCCAAACAGGGCATTTATATAGTTCTATTGATTGTATTTTTATCTATAAACACAAGTGAGCGAGTCTATGTACATTTATTAATGTGCAACAACTACTACTATATGGCCTATTGGGTCTATTTTGATAAACCAAATCGTTCACTTTTTAAAATAGATAGAGTATAACATATCTGTAAAAGGTTAAGTTGATCAGCTATTAGCAGCGTTTTTGTCAAATAACATTTCTATTTAAAAAATAGATGGCAAATGCAATTTGAAGTATAAAACTAAATATAAATGTGATTTAATTAAAGAGCTATAGATGTCGGATCAATTTAATTTTTTACAAATATATTATATTCATTATACTTTTAAAAAATTAACGGTTTAGATAATCTATATGAGTCTTGGAATAAGTCCAATAAGCTATATAACTATAATTTTTTTGTAACTGATTTGGTAGTAGGTACTCCAAATCTGAAAAAATAGGGGTATAAAATGAGATTATGTATAATTTTTTGTTTTTTGTTATAAACTGTCTATGATTTCCCCCTAATTAATCTTGGGTAGGGATAATAATAATAAGACAAGGATATTTTGATTTTGAAACTTTAAGAATGATAGTAGTAATAGACGTGGGAGATCATATGATATATCACAAATAATACTTGACAGGTGAAAAAATGTTCTAGTGTAATGATCTAACTATATTTAAGAAAATTAAATTATATATGTATATATTTATAAAGTATGGATATTTTGACAAATATTATATACTTATACTGGGTATTCTACATATATTAGGTATACGACATATGTACTAATTTTTTTTTTCTTAATTTTTGTCATACTCCAAATATACTGTAGTATATACTCAAGTTGTATCTTAGTCGAAATAATATTTTTTTCTAATACAGAGGTAAACTTAGTCACCTTGTTTTGTTTCAATTTTTTGAATTTAATTTTTAAAAATTAAGTTTTTTACTTGTCACACTTTTTTTTAGTGAATTTTTTTATCATTTTAAGCAATTTTTTTACTTTTTAAATACACATAATGTAAATGCAATTAAAAAGTATAATATTTATGACAAAATATTTAAAAAATTCACTAAATACTAAAAAAAATTCAGTACATTTTTATATTTTTGTGTATTTATTGATTTTTTTAGATATTTTACTTTAGGTATATCTATGTGAGGTGCATCTAAAAAAAATGCCTAAAATATTATAAAAAAAAGTCACTAGAAATAAAACAATACAAAAAACAAAAATTTTTAATTTTTTAGAAAATTGAATTCAAAAAATTAGAACCAACCAAATTGGACTTTTTATTTTTTATTTTTTTATTATTTGAGATGATCCAAATAAGTATACTTTTTGACTTTTTATAAAAAGATGTATAGAAAAGTAAAAAGGTGATGTGACACAAATAAGTGCGTGCACTTATTTAGTTTATGTCAAATAGTGGCTACTCTTTTGGTAAAGCTGAAAACTAAAAACTGAGTATTGAAAACTGAATACTAAATTTTTTAAGTTGAACAGATTCACTTCGGGTTGCTAGGGAATGCTTCTAATGGCAGTTCTGTTTTGGTAAAATAATTTCGGTCTGTGAACGCCTATGCAGTGTTACTGCTACTGGTTTTGCTGATGCTGCTGCTACAAGTTTGATCTATTGTGCAATTTGATCTGCAGTCTGATTCTCTGTTCTCTTTTCTGCAATCTTGTGGTTTGCTTGGCAGTGCTGTAGGCATTGGTTCTGCTCCTTACGGTTAGTTGCTCTCTAGATTTTTAAGTCGAGCGGATTGGTAGCAGCAGTGGTTTTGTCCCTTAAGTTTGGGTGAAGTTCATAGTGATGTTGTAGTCTGTAGTGCTACCATGCTATGTAGCTTGGGTGAAGTTTGTTACTCTGTTATCCTTCTTTTTTGTTTCTGTTCTGTTTTGCTGTTGGTTTCTCACCAACTGGCGCTTGGAGTTCCTGTTAGCTCCAAGCTCCTCTTTATTGATGTCCTGTATCTTTTTCGTATACATTCATCAATAAAGATCTTCTTTGCCGATCAAAAAAAAAAAAAAAGTTGAAAAATTGTTTGATAAAAATTTAAGTGCTTAATTAAAAATAAGTTGTTAGATATATACAAAATCAAATTTGAAAATTATTATTTTTAAATTATATATTGTGATGGTTGTGGTAGTACGCAGGCAGTGGCATAGTGGTAGTGGTGGTGGTGGTGGTGGTGGTAAATGGTAGTGGCGTTTATGACAATAATGACAATGGTGATGAAGGTGATAGTAGTAGTGGCGGCGGCGGCGATGGTAGCGGTGGTGGTGGTAGCAATAGTGATGGTGGTAGTAGTGGTGGTGGTGGTTTGGTGGTGGTGGTTATAGTAGTGGTGGTTGTGGTGGCGGTGGAGGTGGGATGGTGGTCGTAGTGGTAGTAGTAGTGGTGGTGGTGGTAGTGTTAATAGTGGCGGTGGCATGATGGTGGAGGTTATGGTAGTGGTAGTAATAGCAGTGGTGGTGGTGGTGGTGGTGGTGGTGGTGGTGGTGATAGTTTATATTACTATTTATGTTTAATATTTATAAATTCAACCAGAATTAAGTAAGTTTTATATGACTTACAATTTTCTTAAATTTTAGCCTATATTTTACTTAAATTTTTAAGTGATATCAATTATAGTTATCAAACGAACTTAATTGATTATCACTTAATCAATTCAATTTTAAATGGTGAATCATGCTATCGAACACCCCCTTAGTATGTTTTTAAAATTAAGTAATGATTTGTAAGTTATTTAATATAATGATATTTAATTTTGATTTATACCTTTACTTTTGACATTAATGTGAATTGTAAGTTAGATATTAATAATATTAACAAATTAAATCATTTAACTAATTTTTGTATTATTTTAAATTAAAAATAAATATTTTTTCAAACATATTTAGACTTACTCCTATCCTTACTTTTTTTCTTTTTTTTTTTTTTAGATTTTACAATAGCCATATACTAGTATTGTATCAGTACCTGTATATGTGCTTTATATATATATATATAAAAACGCAAGTGAGCGTCTCTCGAAATTAGTTGAGATGTGCATAAGCTAATTAGGACACCAAGTTATCAATATATATATAACAAAATTTAATAAATATAAAGGGGACTTATGTGCAAGGCATAATAGGTGGACTTATTGCCTAATAAGTAATGTGATAATTAGCAACGTTTTTATAAATGAATAAATAAGTCACTAAGGGTTCATTTGGGATGTGAGTTGACTTTTTGGCTATTTTCTAAGCTAAAAAACTTCATTTGGAATGAGTTTTTTTTTTTTACTTTTTTAACTTTTATGAAAAAAAATAAAATAATTATGGTCTAGATGTGACATTTTATCTTATTGACTTTTTAACCTATTTTGTCATTTTATGGCTATTTTAGCCCAAGATTGGGAAGCCAAACAAAAGCTAATTGTTAGTTTTTTGTGAAAGTTCAAAAAAATTGTCACAAAAAAACGTTTTTAATTATTACTTTTTAGCAATAGATTTACAAAATCTTCACTAATTGTTAGTTTTAGCGATAGATTTAAAAAAATTGTCACAAAAAACTTTTTAGCGATGAATTGATAGAACTTTTTTTTCTTTTTTTTTAATTTTTTATCGGCGAAAGTCAGTTTTTAGTAGTTAGGCCTCGTTTGGGAATA
Organism: Camellia sinensis; assembly: GCF_004153795.1. Lineage (NCBI taxonomy): Eukaryota > Viridiplantae > Streptophyta > Magnoliopsida > Ericales > Theaceae > Camellia > Camellia sinensis. The sequence continues at coordinate 283,006 of NW_021026670.1, read as the reverse complement.
GGCTAATTTAGTAATTTTTTGGCTATTTGGCTAAAATATGAGCTAAAAAAAACTAGTGTGTTTGGAATAGTTTTTTTGACTTTTTACGAAAAAATGTGCAAAAAATAGAGAGAAAAGAGAATCTTTGACTTTTTGATATGAGTTGTTGACTTTTTGACTTTTTTAGTAACTTTTTGACTTTTTTGCTAAATCGGCCTGTTGCCAAACGAGGCCTTAGATTGGCATCTATGAAAGTTAGCCTATACACTTTTGTGAAGTACAAAGTGTTTGTCTCTTAATTCAACTCTACTTATGGAGAGTTGAACCCATGACTTCCCCCTTAAGATTAAGCCCTTAGGAAAGTTTGTGACCAAATAGGTTAGGCCTAGTTGATTGAATTGATAATATTTAATGAAAATTAAATCCAACTATTAGAATTTACTGATAATTTACCTTAAATATAATCAGAATGAGACAAAATAGAACCAGAGGATTCCCCACTCTTCCTTATTGGGGGAAAACCTGCTCGGGGTGAGACAGGGAATTTGATTGTTGTGGGACGGGATAGGAAAAATTCTAAGAGAAACTACATGTAGGTAGGAGAAAAAGAAAAAAAATTACAAACACATGTAGGATGCAAGTATGTCTATGATGAAGTGCAAATGAAAAACTGTGGGGGTACAAGTGTCACTTGCACCCTCATGTATTGGTAATTTTTTTTCCCTTCTTCCATCTACATGTAGTTCTTCCAAAATTATATTAGTTACATGCAATTTCATATTATATATACGGGATAATTATTGAATATAAATCCTGGATTACCTGTGTGATTCTACTACGTAAAAATACTGCTCAAAAAGCGCAAATAAAACTTGAAACAGAATATGATGTGGAACAAAGGAGGGTAGAGTGAAGATGAGGCAACCTGATTCTTTTTGGACGTTTCACCTCCTTAGAGAGAGAGAGAATGAGAATGGGTGTGTGACTAGTGTGTGTGATCTTTTAGCTCCAGTGTCAAACTAGAGTGTCTTTGAAGGTGTATATATGTAAAACTATACATGTTATGCATATGTGGTATACCACCCTGTATGTTTTCTACTTTACTATTTCTTGACGTACACTTCTAATCATGTCAAGCAAGAACTCTCTCTCTCTCTCTCTCTCTCTCTCTCTCTCTCTCTCACACACACACACACACACACACACACACACACACACACACACACACACACACACACACACACACACACACACACACACACACACACACACACACACACACACACACACACACACACACACACACACACACACACACACACACACACACACACACACACACACACACACACACACACACACACACACACACACACACACACACACACACACACACACACACACACACACACACACACACACACACACACACACACACACACACACACACACACACACACACACACACACACACACACACACACACACACACACACACACACACACACACACACACACACACACACACACACACACACACACACACACACACACACACACACACACACACACACACACACACACACACACACACACACACACACACACACACACACACACACACACACACACACACACACACACACACACACACACACACACACACACACACA
>NW_021026670.1:269252-280632 GCF_004153795.1 Camellia sinensis | reverse complement strand
TTCTAGACTAAAAAAGTTCATTTGGAATGTGTTTTTTTTTTAATTTTTTAACTTTTTTTTTAAAAAAATAAAATAATTATGGTCTAGATGTGACATTTTATCTTATTGATTTTTTAACCTATTTTGTCATTTTATGGCTCTTTTAGCCCAAGATTGGGATGCCAAACAAAAGCTAATTGTTAGTTTTTTGTGAAAGTTTAAAAAAATTGTCACAAAAAAACGTTATTAATTATTACTTTTTAGCAATAGATTTACAAAATCTTCACTAATTGTTAGTTTTAGCGATAGATTTAAAAAATTGTCACAAAAAACTTTTTAGCGATGAATAGATAGAACTTTTTTTCTTTTTTTTTTATTTTTTATCGGCGAAAGTCAGTTTTTAGTAGTTAGGCCTCGTTTGGGAACAGGCTAATTTAGTAATTTTTTGGCTATTTGGCTAAAATATGAGCTAAAAAAAACTAGTATGTTTGGAATGACTTTTTGGCTTTTTACGAAAAGATGTGCAAAAAGTAGAGAGAAAAGAGAATCTTTGACTTTTTTATATGGGTTGTTGACTTTTTGACATTTTTAGTAACTTTTTAACTTTTTTGCTAAACCGGCCTGTCGCCAAACGAGGCCTTAAATTAGCATCTATGAGAGTTAGCCTATACACTTTTGTGAAGTACAAAGTGTTTGTCTCTTAATTCAACTCTACTTATGGAGAGTTAAACCCATGACTTCCCCCTTAAGATTAAGCCCTTAGGAAAGTTTGTGGCCAATTAGATTAGGCCTAGTTGATTGAATTGATAAGATTTAATAAAAATTAAATCAAACTATTAGAATTTGTTGATAATTTACCTTAAATATAATCAGAATGAGACAAAATAGAACTAGAGGATTCCCCACTCTTGCTTATTGGGGGAAAACCTGCTCGGGGTGAGATAGGGAATTTGATTGATGTGGGACGGGACAAGAAAAATTCTAAGAGAAACTACATGTAGGTGGGAGAAAAGGAAAAAAATTACAAATACATGTAGGATGCAAGTATGTCTATGATGAAGTGCAAATGAAAAACTGTGAGGGTACAAGTGTCACTTGCACCTTTATGTATTGGTAATTTTTTTTCCCTTCTTCCATCTGCATGCATGTAGTTCTTCCAAAATTATATTAGTTACATGCAATTTCATATTATATATACGGGATAATTATTGAATATAAATCCTGGATTACCTGTGTGATTCTACTACTTAAAAATACTGCTCAAAAAGTGCAAATAAAACTTGAAACAGAATATGACGTGGAACAAAGGAGGGTAGAGTGAAGATGAGGCAACCTGATTCTTTTAGGACGTTTCACCTCCTTAGAGAGAGAGACTGAGAATGGGTGTGTGACTAGTGTGTGTGATCTTTTAGCTCCAGTGTCAAATTAGAGTGTCTTTGAAGGTGTATATATGTAAAACTATACATGTTATGCATATGTGGTATACCACCAACCTGTATGTTTTCTACTTAACTATTTCTTGACGTACACTTCTAATCATGTCAAGCAAGAACACACACTCACACACACACACACACACACACTCTCTCTCTCTCTCTCTCTCTCTCTCTCTCTCTCTCTCTCTCTCACACACACACACACACACACACGCACCAACCAAATATATATGGAGGAAATTGTGAATAGGTTGGAAGACCAAAAAAAATTAGGTAAATTATGTAAATAGTGCATATAATTTACACGATGGACTAATTTAGTCTCTATAGTTTTAATTTATTTGATTTTATCCCTTAATTTAATAGATTATGTCATTTTAGTCCAATAAATAACGGTTGTTAAGTTAATTTAACGGAAGGTCAAATAATGTGTCAATTTAGTCCCTGTAGTTTCAATTTTCTTGATTTTAATAGGGACTAAATTGACACATTGTGAAAAATATAGGAACCAAATTGACACATTATTTGACTTTCCGTTAAATTAACTTAACAACCGTTATTTATTGGACTAAAATGGCACAATCCATTAAATTAAGGGGTAAAATCGAACAAATTCAAACTATAGGGATCAAATTGACATATCGTGTAAACTATAAAGACTATTTGCATAATTGATAAACTTTATTATTGATTTGAAATTTATTTTAGAAATATGGGTTGAATTATAATTTCCATATATATGTAAGTATAAAACCCACAAAAAAGTATGCGTGATATGTAAGTTATAACATTTGATTTGTAAGTTTGGTGAGCACAAATGTTATTATTTAATTTTAGGCACCGTTTGGGAAGTGATTTTGTGAGCTTTTTTGGCTATTTTAGCCACAAAAAACAAAATAAACTATTTTAACAATAACAAACAAAACATCACATCAAACTCATTATCATTACACTCTTTTGGGTTAATGCTACCAATTAATTGATCAAAGACTCCAAAGAAATTATAAAACCATAAACCACATTCTTCAAAGGTCCAATTCCAAAATTTATGAGAAAAATCCTTTCAAAACCTTTAGAATTACGAAGATTATGCAAAAAAATATATGTACAAACAAAAATGTCATGAATTCATGCCATACATACTGAATTTAAAGCCAAATTCCTTCAATTCTTTTCTAACTTAGCTTGCATGTTCTAATTTGTCAATTACAACAATAAAACTCCCAATTAACCATGAATTCATCCTAATTAACCTTATATCTTAGAAGAGGATGAGTGTAGGAGTTTCAATTTCAAGAAATTTGAATGAAAGTGTTTCCTTAAATTGATGAATTGTGAAGAGCTAAATTTTATCTTCAATGTTCTTCCTAAACTTCTCTTCACTTTCTTCTTCCTCTTAGTTGAATTCTTTCTCTACAGGTGTTCTCTCCCTCTCTCTACGTATATATACCTAGGCTCAACAAAGTCCATAAACTTCTATCTTATTCCCATTCAATTGATGAGTAGTTTAGGACAATATGAGTTAGATTAGTTTTAATTAAATTCAAAAGAAATTAATTCTCACCATAATCTAGATTAATTTAAATCAACCTAAACATAATTACACCAATATGAATTAGGCTCTAATTACCTATCCAAATATTTGGATGTCATCGTTTCAGTGCTCGATGATTGCGCATGTTTGCGCTCGTTTGGAGTCCCCGAGATTTTCAGCTGTGCGCCTTGCCTCTAAGTCTCTGAACTCTCTTGGTTTTGTGCTTGTTTTAAGCCAACTCTTGGTCCCCCCCTCCCCCTTTTGCCTGCAGGGAGAAACAGTGGTGTAGACCACTTTTCTGCCCTGTCGACCAGTTTCCTCTCTTGCCAACCAGTTTAGGTGGTCGGTCGGCTAGGGTGGGGACCACCTTAAGTGGTCTGAAGCATGCCACCACATTCTCCTCTCTTGGGAGACCCCCTTTTTGCTCTATCGACTAGCTTTCTCCTCTGTCGACCACATTGGGTGGTCGGTCGACCAGGTGGGGTGGTCGATCAACCCCTTTAACTGGTCGACTGCCTTTCTGCACTTTCTGCAGATATTTTTGGTGCCAGTTGTGCCAGCTGTTAGGTACAGAATGCATCCTCCCTACATATAGAGAGGGATTCATGCAAGCTTTTACTTACATTTTCTATAAAAGGGGAACTCCCTCCCCCTTCCAAGAGATTCAGAATTTTGAGAAGAAAAACATCTACTCTCTCTCTAGATTTTCCTCTCTCTATATTGTTGTGCTCTATAGTGCTTAGAATTGCATTTTCTTTGCATATTTGCACGCAACCTCTTAGCCAAACACTCCTACTTTTTTGCTGAGGTGCTTGAGGGTCTTGTGAGAGCTTCAAAAGGCTGGTTTTTGGCTTACGAAGGTGTTGTTGTTGCTGTGCTTCAAAGGTAATCCCTTTATCCCCTTTTGAGCCTAGTTTTGGTTGCATATTTAGCCACCTTTGCATGCTATTTTAGGCTTAGCTTTCAACTATAAAAACATTTGTTTTAAAGTGTTTAAAAAGGTTATTTGAGGCCTTGTTTGAGTTAGGGGTGGTTTACCCCCTTTGGTGGCTTGTTTTGCTTTGCTTTGCTTTGCGTCATCTCTTAAGGCCTTTGGGATCATCTCTTTTTGGCCTTCTTACCACTGAAACTCAGAGGAATTTTAGTGGTGGAAAGGTGGTTTTGAGGTCCCAAATAGGTGGGGGTGATCCCCCCTCCTCTTCTTTTGTTTGCATGTGTTGATGGCCTATCAAAAGAGCATGTGTTTCTACTTCTTCGTGGCTTTGTTTAGGCTCATTTTTGTGACATTTTAGACCTTCCATAACTCTGTTTTTAGCTGTCTTGGTCACCTCTTGCATGCTTTTTGTACTTGTAGTGCAATCCTACTTGTAGCCTTGCAAAGTTGCATGTCTTTGTGCCTTGAATTTGCTTAGTTCAAGCATGTTTTTAGCCATTATTTGCCATGTCATAACTCTATTTTGGGTTGGTTTAGTTGCCTCTTGCATGCTCCTTGCACTTGTAGTGCAATCTTGTTCCCTAGCCTAGTGTATTTGGTGTTTTAGCGTATTGATCTAACATGTGTATGCTCTACTTCAGCACATTTTTGGCTATGTTTTAGCATGCTTTAGGTCTGATTTAAGTGGTTTCGGTCATGCATGCTTGGCTTTGCATAGCTATAGTGTATTTGGCTTTGCTAGACTTGCAATTTGGGACCTCTAACATGTCATATTTGAGCTTTTTGCATGGCATAGCATCATTTGGCATGTTATTTCAGACCATATACCTTTGCCACATTCTTGCATTTATCCCTCTTTTAATGCTTTTGGAGAATTGTGCCTTATGCCTTGATCATGAGCTAGTTTGTATGCATGTTTGTCTAAGCTTTTGGGGTACCATCTCAGCATGTTTTTTGTCTTATTTTGCCATGTTACAACTCTGATTTCGGTTGGTAGAGTCACCTCTTGCTTGTTTTTGGTACTTGTAGTGTAATCTCACTCATTGACCTTGCATACTTAGTGTTTTGGCTTACCATGCTAGCTTGTTTTGGCTACACTTCATCATGTTACTAGCATTGTTTTGACCTGCCTTAGGACTATTTTGAGTCATCTTGGTCCTTTGGGGCTTGCTTGATATGGCTATTGTGCAAGTGCCTTAACTAGTCTTGAGTTTTGAGCACCATAGCATGCTATACTTGTGATGGTTGCATGTCTTGGCATCATTTAACATGTTATTTCAGAGCATATACATGTGTCATATTCTCACTTCTTTCACTCCTTGAGAGCTTTTGAGAGTTGTGCTTTTGTGCCTTATTTATGAGTTACCAAAGGAGCATGATTTTCTACTCTTTTGAGCCTTAATTTGAACATATTTTTGCTACTGATTTGCCATGTTGTAGCTCTATTTTAGGCTGGTTTGATCATTTAAGCTTGATATTGCATGCCTCTTGTGTTATACTCTTTGCTAGCTTTAATGTTCTTGGCTCTTAGCAAGCATTGCATGAGTTGTTAGAATGTTTTAGCATCATTTGTCATGCCATTTCAGTGCTGGAGTATGTGCCATTGCATCCCACTAATTCACTCTTTCAAAATTAGAAGACTCTCACTTTTGGACTTAACCGATTAAGGGACTAATTGGTAATCTAAAATGTGTAAACAAAATTGGACCAAATAAAACGTGTTAAGATAAGCATGTTGTTTGCATTGTATATGTTTGGATCGGACGTTGATCCAAACACGGGGAATGAGACATGCTTCATACTTAAAGTGATGAAACGTGTCACATTTCTCGGTCACCGACGCCCTTGATTGTGCATGATATGGTGGAGGCCTTTCGAGTCTTATGTGTACATTCATTGAGTTTTGCGCAAGCTTGATCCTTTGGCCACCATGCATTGAAAATGCTCGGTTGGTGGCTCGAGAGTCAAGTGCCATACTCCTTTGAGCTTGGGATATGATAAGGAGCGTGGAAGTGCATACATTTCCTTGTAAATACACTGTCTTGCCCCTGTCTGTGCTCTATTGCAGCAACAAAAGGAATTTCAGCCCTCAAGGTGTTCTTGAGATCAGAAAGAAGAAATATGGAAATCGGTGTAATTTTCAGAGGTTCAAAAGAGCACAAACAGAGGCGTCTTGAGGCAAAGCAGTGGATTTCCGGAAGGACGCAACCGAGCATGCATATCTCCCTCGCTCGTGAGGCCATTTATCGCTTTTGTTAGCTAGTTGTAGTTAATTACCTATGCTGTAATTAATTTAGCTTAGTGCTTTGTAATATTCTAATTAGCTTAGATTAGCTAGTTATTCAATTTGGTTTGTAATAATTAATTAGCTAGAATAGTTAGTTAATTAGATGGTTTGTAATAGTTAGCTTAATTAGCGTAGCTAGTTAGCTATCATTTTATTCGAACCCTCCGTCGAGAGGGCAAATGTTGTAATAAGTGTGCGTGTATATGTGAATGTCTTCCAACCCCACGTCTTTCTCCCTTTTATTTACTAGCTTTTGATGGTTAGTTTTAGGGTATGTTTCAATTAGCATACTTATGTTTGCATGCGTGCATCATTCATTTTGTCTTGTATCCACCGGTCTCGGCGCATCTTTCAAACTGCATTGTATTTCAATACACTTTCTTGAATACGTGTTTCAAAGCATGTTATCAAGTGTTTCATTCATATGCCATTCTAGATAGTCGAGCCTATTTAATTGCATCTTGCATGTGTTGCATTAGGCATTATTAACATAGCTAGGATCATGCATTGATTTCTAACTAGTTTTTTGTTTTGGCTCGGAGTACACTGTAAGTGTTTACGCTTTAGCATCCTTGCATGAGTGTAAGTGATTTCCATGTTTAGCATGCTTGCCATGAAGCTATATGCTTATTTGATTAACTGCATGAATTCCTGTGGATGAAGGCTTGATTGCCTGAATTGGGACAATTCATCAAATGTGAGTTTTAAGCCCACTTTGTGGAGTGGCAAAATCATGTTGTTCTAAGCCCACTTGAGGGTGGCAAATCTACACTTTAGCCTACTTGCGAGTAGCACTTTCAAACCAATTTCAAAAACAAACACGAGTTGAGTTGTTCCAACTTAAATGATTGAGTCTATACTTATATGTTGTGCGCATCACATAGTAAGGTTAGCTAATAATCAAACAAGAACACATATGTTTTCAAAAATAACATATCATGTTTAGTAGAGGCCGATCTTTGATTGGGCAAGCAGGGGTGCTCATTTCAGGACCTTCCCCTCTCGTACCCAAGTTCCCGAGCCGAGGCAACTTTGGTGATGACGGACACGTGGCCTTTGGCACGAGTTAGGGTTTCCTAAATTTTCCAAAAACAAAATATTTAGGTTACGACTCTGAAATCTGGCAAAGCAGTCCATGTTTGGCGCTTTTGATTCAAAATTAATTTTTCAAAACCAATTTCCGGATTTGGACTCTTTGGTGATTTATCAGTCTTACATTGCACTTTGTGAGATTAGATTCAGAACCGTGATAGGAGTCTGAACTGTAGTAGCTAGAACCCAATTCGCGCCCTCGCGCGCAGAGATAGTTCAGGGCAGTCTACACATATTCTATCATATTTGTTTTCAATAACTCAATTCAAATAATCACATGGCAATCAATAACACTTACTAACACATAATTACATAATTAGCAATAAGCACAAATTAATATAATTAAGGAGGTGGTTGTCACAGTCGGGCTGGGCCAAACCGGGTTAGAAAATTCAAAATACCACTTAGGAAAAGGAATGATTTTATGTTGTTTTAAACGAATCGTCCAACGTGCAGATAGGAATAGGCATATGTCGAGTTGGGCCGAGCTAGGTTAACACTACATAATAAGGAACTTTGTGTCTAACCAAACCCGGCCTGACCCTAATATCGAGCCTCTACATCTTCCTAAGTCTGGTCCAAAAAATAATTATAAATTTCAAATCCACTCATCGGGCTATATGTTAAAAAAAATTTAAAACATTCCATAATTAAATTTTTATGTGAGTTTCAATAAAATCAATAAAGATAAATTCTACATCCCAACAAAAAATATATATTTTAATGTATTATAATTAATTAATTATTTATTTATTTTAATAGTGGGCCAGGCCATGCTGGGTTGAAAATATAAATCAAAAACCCAGTCCATTAATATATCGAGTTGAAAATGTTGGCATAGACTGACTCTATGGGCTAAAACAACCATTCCAAGCCCTAGAAAGATAGGGATGTGTCAGGCTGGAAAACAGGCCGATGCCCACCCCAATGTGTAGGGCTCGCCGAGTATTTCATCCTTGCAAAAAATCACATTGATCGGATATCGATAAATACTTGATTAGATCAAATTTGTGTCAACAGTAACTATAATTTTAAAAAAAAAAATCTTGACACAAATGTGTTTTTAATTAAGTGACTATTGATATTTGATTAACAAGATTTTTTATAAGAATGAAGTACTCGATGAGCCATATATATTGAACGGTTTAGATTATCGATATGAGTTTCGTTGTAGGCCCACGAAAACCTGCCAGCATGCTCCAGTTGAAAAACCTAGCTAGAGAAGCTAATCCCTTTGATTATATTTTATGTGATGTTTGATTATAACTCATTAATTATTTTTTTTAATTATGATTGACAATGATTTAATTATGATATTCGTAATAATTAATATCACAAATGTTATAACTGACATATGATAGAGACATCCTTTTGTTATAATTCAGAAAAATAAAATAAACGAGTTATATCCTTTTGTTATAAATCAAAAAAATAAAATAAATGAGTTCACTTTTCATAATTGACATATGATAGAGGCACCCTTTTGTTATAACTCAAAAACATAAAGTAAATGAGTTCACTTTTCATAATGGCTTTTTAACTAAAATTTAAATCTTCCCCAATGAAACATGGATATTCATATGCAAGTATGGTTTGATTAGTTTAGTTATTCATCAAAAATTTAGGCCTTTATACACATTTGACTCATATGCAAGTTTTTCTTCTTTTCATTAGCACAAGGAACACACACAAGCAAAAGTTATATCTTGTGCCATTGGCATGCATATGGTAAGAATTGAACCTATAAATTCAACAAATATAAGTTAGGCGCTTTAATCATTCAATCATAAATACTTATTGAGGATCCTTTCGATGATGAATAATCAAATTCCAATTAAAATAGCACATGGTGAAACTCATTAAACATCAAAACAGGTTGGGAGCAACACCGGAACTAAGCGTCACGTGCCCCTGACTTTTCAATAATATATGTATCCTTTTATGTATTAGCTTTCACAGCAACTTTATGGTGGTGTTTGGTAGAACTTATAAACATATTATTTCAGATTTTAACTTAATTTAAGCTAACAACTTGTGTTTGGCTCAGCTTATTTAACCAACTTATAGCTTAAATGAAGTTAACTTTCAACTTATTTGAAAAATGGGTCAATGGATGCTTATATTTTTAGCTTAAGCACGCAGCTACACAGTGGGTGGTGAAATGACTTAAATGCCCCTCCTAATCTCCATTATTTACGAAAATGCCACTATATGTACCCGTTTTGTTGCCCTAACTCTCGCCTTTCACACTCTTCTCTTCTATTCTCCTCTCTGTAGACACCCCATTTTTGACCGTCCTCAAGACTTGGACGTCACCGTTTGAACACTCGGTGATTATCCGTGTTTGTGTTCGTTTGGAGTTCCTGGAAGTCTCGGCTCGCGTGCCTTGCTTCAGGATCCCCGAACTCGACCGTTTAGTGTCTGGTTTCACACCAAACACTTGTGTTTTTCCTTGGAGAGGCAGGGTAGGGCTTGTAGACCATCCCCACCCACCACCGGCAGTGGCTAGATGCCACCGGCTGGTTTTTGCTGCCACCGGCAATGTTTATTGCCGGCCGGCACTATTTGTTGCCGGTCAGCACTATTTTCTGCCGGTCGGCACTCTTTTTGGCCAAGATAGCATTTTTGGCCGGCCGATTACTATGCATCTGCTTTTGCAGATATTTTTACACAGCTGTCTTGCTTTTGCTCCCCTCCATACACGTGTATGGAGGGATCTCCCTCTTATGAAGCTTGTCTTGTAAGCTTTACAAGACAAGAAACTTCTATATAGAGGAGGTCTCTCTCTTGTTGCAAGGGTTGGAGAGTTTAGACATTTTAGGGAGAGGAAAAAACACAGACCAAGCTCTGGTTTTAGGGTTTGAGTGACATACACATCCCATCTCTCTCTTTTTCCCCTCTTGTGTGTGTAAAATAGTGTTTAGTCCATACTATTGCACACAAACACCTAGTATTTCACCTTCCTCTAGCTACTGAGGTTCTAAGGGACTGATTTTGAAGTTTTGGTGTTGGATTCAAGCTAAGGAAGGTCATTGGAGCACCATTTGTGAAGGGGTCTTCAAGGGTGAGAATCTAGTCCTTTTTTTTCCCCATTTTTGCATTGATTTTCTACCTATCTTAGAGCTATTTTCGTGCTTTTTGTATAACACAAAAAAGTTCTGTTTTTAGGCCCTCTTTATTGTTTATTAAGAGTGTTTTGTGGTTTGGGTAAGTTTGAATACCCTTAGGCCTTGAAAGGCCTCATTTTGTGCCCTTTTGTGTGAACTCCGAGATTTTGGTATTGGGGTCTCTTCACCACTGAAATCTTGAAGGATTTCAGTGGTGAAGGTGATGCCTTGAAGTCCCAAGAAGGAGAGGGCCACCCCCTCTCCTTATTGTCCTTGAAAAGGGCATGTTTTGGCCTCTTGAGGGAGCACCATGTTAGAGGGTGTATTGACCATGACTTGGCTGCTTTTTATGCTTAATATGTCATGTTATACCTTTGTTTTTGATTGGTTTTGGTACTCCATGCATGCTTAGCATAGTTGCCATGTAATGCCTTGTTTATGCCTTAATATGCCTTAGGTTGTTAACCTTTGTTGGAGCATGTTTTAGGCTTAGTTTTGTGAAGATTTTATGCTTATCTTGACATGTTTTAGGTTTGTCCATAAGTGTTTGGGTTGATTTTGGCATGCTTGGTATAGCTCCTTTGTATTTGGGGTTTGTTGGCCTTGAGCATATGAATGCATAGCATGACGTCTTTGCATTGATTTGGTGATTTGGGGTCACCTTATATGTCATTTCAGTCCCATTTTCATGCCTATGTGTTTGCCTTGAATGCATCTTTAATGCCTCACAAGCTTGTGTAACAATGCTCCTTGTTTTGGCATTTGTGCATGCCTCCAAACTAGAGTCATTTAGATGCCATCTAAGTAGTCCTTTAGCCTTGTTTTAACATGCTAAAAACCTGTTTTTAGTTGCTTAATGCATGCCATGTTTGGTCTTGCTAAGTGTAGTTCAATACTCCATTGGTTTGCTTTGAGCATTTGGGCCATTTGTTGCATGCTTGGCTTGATTTATTGCTTGGTTTAAGCACCTATTTTTTCTGCTGCGGTCGGGCGGCATCTCGGGCAAGTTTT
>NW_021026670.1:251702-268368 GCF_004153795.1 Camellia sinensis | reverse complement strand
TGTTGGCTGATTCATTGCTTGGTTTGGCACCGATTTATAGCATTGATTTACAATGCTTTTGGGTTGCATGCTAATTAGTCCATGATACACTCCTCTTTCAAGATGCGTTTGAGGGTTGTCAATTTGTGCTTAAGTGTTGGCCTTGCTTGGTGCATGTGTGTGCTGTGTCATTTTGGTTCCTCATTATAGCACTTTGGCTCACTGTTTTGGCCTATTTTAGAGCTGCCTATTCATTTTATAAGTCCATCGTTTCATTTCATTGCATGCCCTATGTATGTCTTGTACTGCTTGCATAGTTGTTGCATGCCATGTTGCATCCTTAGTTTCATCTTAGCCGTGCATTGCACAATCATTGCGTGTCCTTGCCCCTTGACTTTGTGATAGGGAATTGGCTTTTGGTTTGATTTGGTTTGCATTGCATTTGAAATCAAAGATTGCATACTTGGTTTTGGGCATCATGCATGGGAATACGTGTTGGGTGTCGAGAAGTCGATAGGCACATGCCCCTTTGAGTCATTACATATGATAAGAGGCATGGTGGTGCATAATTGGCCTTGAATTGTGTGCTGCTCATTGCTTTGTCTTGCCCTCTGTTGCTTGTCAGTTGCAGATTATGCAGGAACACTCTGCCGGACCTGGCAGTGTAAAGTGCCCGACGGGCAACATTTCTCTGCCGACAGGCTTCATTTCGTGCCGATGGCCATAACCACTGCGGTGTAATTTCATCTCAGCGCGTGGTGTGCACTCCTCAGTGTCCAAGGGAGCAGTCCTGGCTTTGAGCAGCCTCCAGAGGACGTAAGTGAAGCGAAAACAGAGGACAGCCTGATGCCATGGCGGGCAGTTTCCCGAGGCGTTTACTGCCTTTTTTCTTAGTTATTATTTGTTAATTAGATTAGGCCAATGTGTAATATTAATTAGCTTGGCGTAGTTAATTCTTAATTGTAATATTTATTTATGCGTCCCTCCGAGTGAGGGCTAAACTGTATAAGTGTGGGTGAGTGTGTGTATGTCTTCCAACCTCACTTCTTTCTTCCTTTTTTATTTACTTGCTTATGATTGGTAAATTAGGGCATGTCTTCAGTTAGCATGCCTTATTGCTATGATTCGTTGCATCCATGCATTTGTTGCAACATTAGGCTACGTACATCACACTAACTGATGTTGTACTTTACAATCAAAAACTGATATGTATTAGTGGTTGCATTTCACATAACATGTTAGGATTAGACCGAGCTGCTCTAGATTCACGATGTGTTTGCATTGATGATCAGCATTATTAGACATGAACTAGGACATGCATGTTTGCCTAACTAGTTTATGTTTTGGCCGGAGTACGATGTAAGTATTTATTGCTTTGCACATCGCATGCGTTGGTGAATGTGCCATGACAGTATGCTTGCCATGCGGCTTAAGTGCTTACTGTGTTAAACCTGTTTTATGCCATGTGGGTGGAGGTTGGATTGCTTTGAGTTGGAAAAACTTCTGTTGAAATCCGTATTTTTAGCCTACTTGCGAGAGTAGCAGTAATTCCAAGGCGCTTTTCACGAAATCAAAACGGATTATGCAATGCTTGTTTCCAAATTAGGCTAATCTAGTCTATACTTGTGTTTGCTCGTCGCTCATAACTTAGTAATTCTAGGCTAAAAAGGAATTAAGAACATATAACGTCTTCCAAAAATTGGATTATCATCGGTTAGAAGAGGCCGGGTCTCGGACCGGGCGCAAAAGGGGGTGCTCTATAGGCTGACCTTCCCCCGATCGTAACCCAAAGCTCCGAGCCGAGACAAACTCCGGTGATGACGACATGTGAGCTTCGGCAGCGAGTCAGGGCTTCCTAAATCCCCAATAAAAAATATTTATCGGTGGGCGACTCTTGTAATCTGGCCAAGCAGTCCATGTTTTGGCACTACTTTCTCAAAAATCTAGGTTTCTCAACGATTTTGCCAGATTTGGACTCTTTGGTTCAGATTTAGAAACCGAGACAACTAACTCGCGCACTGTCGAACGGAGCGAGGGCCCGCGAGGGACGTGTTACAGTTTCTGGCGACTCCGCTTGGGGATTTTTAGAGAGCTTGAACTCGAACTCTGTGATATCCCATTTTGATTTCATTTATGTGTTCTTTTGCCATTGCTAGTTGCGATTGGTTGCGCCAGGAAACACAGTGTTGCTATCTGCCATTGCCTAAACGGTTTGCCGGAGTTGTCTTGTCAAGGCATGTCCATTAAGGGCTGACCGGGCTATGGGCTCTTGACAGCAATGGGAACACAAACCCCGTTTCACCGGGGCAACCTTTTAACCATTCGACCTAGTGCATATTCGGATCCATAGGTGACCATTCCAAGTTTAGGACAGCTCTTACCCGATGTTAGGTTTGTTTGTGAGTGTAACCGCTGTGTGCATAGTTGAAACCCTAGTTCCTGAAACATTAGGACAGGAACCGCTACCCATTATCATAGGTGGTGTTTTTGGCTCTCTTTTACCTTGCTTATGGTCTTTTTTGAAATGTATTTTCACTAGGTAAAGTGCTATTATCAGTTGCAAGTTTGAGTATCTTATACCTGAGGACACCTTTTGGGTATCTTAGTCTAGTTAATGAGAATAGTTTATCTTCGCGTGTTTTATCCGGGTTCGTTTTTTGGAACAGTGATGTTCTGGGGAACAGTGGTTTTATCAGCGGTTTTAAGTGGGTATAGATTGTTCAACTTTAGCACCAGTGTTTTGATCCGTTTTTTTGTGGCGAAATGCTGTTTGTTTCTCCCTTTCAGTTCAGAGTATCCAGAGCGGTTACATGAATTAGTCATGTCCCCCTTATGCCGCTCTGGCAGGTGCTAACTCGATGACTTCAGAATTCAGAAAGAGATTGTAGTATGACGATCTGCATTTAGTGAGCAAGGATCACCCAATGGTTAAGGCCAGCGTTTTGATTGTGTGTCACATTCTACCTTTATGCGCCTGGTTGTGCACCCGAATTCGGGCTCCCCAGTTATTATCCAGGCCGCGAGCCTACTCTTTTTGAGTTGATGGGAATGTAGGTGGACCTCTCCATTAAATTCTATTGGGATCTCGTCCTTATTTGGGATTTGTCAGCGTTTTACCCCCAGCTTGGTCATCCATATGCCGGGAATTTCATTACCACAGGAAGCCCCCGCTGCTGGGGCGGATTGTTATAGGAGCTCAGCCTTAGCCATGAGTTGTGTTCTCTAGCACATACCACGACATGTCTCGGCACTCTTTTTGGCCAAGATGGCATTTTTGGCCGGCCGATTACTGTGCATCTGCTTTTGCAGATATTTTTAGACAGCTGTCTTGCTTTTGCTCCCCTCCATACACGTGTATGGAGGGATCTCCCTCTTATAAAGCTTGTCTTCTAAGCTTTACAAGACAAGAAACTTCTATATAGAGGAGGTCTCTCTCTTGTTGCAAGGGTTGGAGAGTTTAGACATTTTAGGGAGAGAAAAAAACACAGACCAAGCTCTGGTTTTAGGGTTTGAGTGACATACACATCCTATCTCTCTTTTTTTCCCCTCTTGTGTGTGTAAAATAGTGTTTAGTCCATACTATTGCACACAAACACCTAGTATTTCACCTTCCTCTAGCTACTGAGGTTCTAAGGGACTGATTTTGAAGTTTTGGTGTTGGATTCAAGCTAAGGAAGGTCATTGGAGCACCATTTGTGAAGGGGTCTTCAAGGGTGAGAATCTAGTCCTTTTTTTCCCCATTTTTGCATTGATTTTCTACCTATCTTAGAGCTATTTTCGTGCTTTTTGTATAACACAAAAAAGTTCTGTTTTTAGGCCCTCTTTATTGTTTATTAAGAGTGTTTTGTGGTTTGGGTAAGTTTGAATACCCTTAGGCCTTGAAAGGCCTCATTTTGTGCCCTTTTGTGTGAACTCCGGGATTTTGGTGTTGGGGTCTCTTCACCACTGAAATCTTGAGGGATTTCAGTGTTAAGATTTCAGTGGTGAAGGTGATGCCTTGAAGTCCCAAGAAGGAGAGGGCCACCCCCTCTCCTTGTTGTCCTTGAAAAGGGCATGTTTTGGCCTCTTGAGGGAGCACCATGTTAGAGGGTGTATTGACCATGACTTGGCTGCTTTTTATGCTTAATATGTGATGTTATACCTCTGTTTTTTATTGGTTTTGGTACTCCATGCATGCTTAGCATAGTTGCCATGTAATGCCTTGTTATGCCTTAACATGTCTTAGGTGGTGCGCCTTTGTTTCTAGCATGTTTTAGGCTTACATTCATGAAGATTTTGTGCTTATCTTGACATGTTTTAGGTCTGTCCATAAGTGTTTGGGTTGATTTTGGCATGCTTGGTATAGCTCCTTTGTATTTGGGCTTGTTGGCCTTGAGCATATGAATGCATAGCATGACATCTTTGCATTGGTTTGGTGGTTTGGAACCACCCTACATGTTATTTCAGTCCTTTTAGCATGCCTAAATGTTTGCATTTTGTGGCCCTTTTGTTGCTTCAAGAGTTGATGCTCCATGCTTCATATTTGTGCCATGATGTATACCTCTAGGATTAGGTTACTTAGATGCCATCTAAGTAGTCCTTTAGCCTTGTTTTAACATGCTAAACCTCTGATTTTGGTCCTCCCTTTCATGCCATGTTTGGCCTTGCTAGGTGTAGTTCAATGCTCCATTGGTTTGCTTTAAGTACTTGGACCATTTGCATGCTAATGTTTAGCCTATCTTGTTGCTTGGTTTGACATCATCCTAACATGATTTACAATGCTTTTGTTGCATGCTAATTGTCCATGATTACCTCCTTTCAAGTATGCTTGAGAGTTGTGCAATTTGTGCCTAAGTGTTGGTCCTTGTGTGCATATGTGTGTGCATGTCATTTAGCCCTCATTTTATAGCACTTTGGCTACTGTTTTAGGCCTATTTAGAGTTGCCTAATTCATTTTTAAGTCCATCTTTCCATCTATTTGCATTGCCATATGTATGCTTGTATGCTTGCATAAGTTTGTTGCATGCCATGTTGCATCCTTAGCTTGTATCCTTAGGTTGCATTGCATCAACATGCATTCCTTGCCCCTTGATTTGGTGATAGGGATTAGGACTTTGGTTTGATTTGGTTTGCATGCATTTGAAATCAAAGTTGCATACTTGGTTCTTTGGGCCATCATGCATGGAAATACGTGATTGGTGGTCCGAGAATCGAGGCACATGCCCCTTTGAGTCATTACAATGATAAGAGGCATGATTGGTGCATATATGCCTTGAATTGTGCTGCCATGCTTTGCCTTGCCCTCTGTTGCTGTCATTTCCAGATTCTGCAGGAACACTCTGCCGACCAGCAGTGTAAGGTGCCGACCGGCGTGATTGGTGGTTCGAGAATCGAGGCACATGCCCCTTTGAGTCATTACAATGATAAGAGGCATGATTGGTGCATATATGCCTTGAATTGTGCTGCCATGCTTTGTCTTGCCCTCTGTTGCTGTCATTTGCAGATTCTGCAGGAACACTCTACCGACCGGCAATGTAAAGTGCCGACCGGCAATAATTTCTCTGCCGACAGCTTCATTTCGTGCCGATGGCCACATAACACTGCCGGTGACAATTTCATCTAGCCGGTGGTGATCCCTTCTATCCAAGGGAGCAGTCCTGAGGTTTTGACAGCCTCCAGAGGAGTAAAGGAAGGAAAACAGAGGCAGCCTATGCATGGCGGCGCATTTCCCGAGGCGATTTACTGCTTTTCTTAGCATATTTAATTTGTTAATTAAATTAGGCAATTTGTAATATTAATTAGCTTGCGTAGTTAATTAATTTGTAATATTTATTTAGTCCCTCCGAGCGAGGACAAATCTGTAATAAGTGTGGGTGAGTGTGTGTATGTCTTCCAACCTCCACTTCTTTCTTCCCTTTTATTTACTTGCTTATGATGGTAAATTAGGGCATTTTAAAGATTAGCATACCTTATGCTATGCATGCGTGCATTCATGCATTTGAATTGCATACATTAGGTTCGGTACATCACGCTAACTGCATTTGTACTTCCAATTCAAAACTGAATATGTGATAGTCGTGAATTTTCACATAACATGTTTAGGGTTAGCCGAGCCTGCCTAGATTACATTTTTGCATGTGATGCATTAGCCATTTTTAACATGAACTAGGGCATGCATGTTTGCTAACTAGTTTACTGTTTTAGCACAGAGTACGATGTAAGTATTTATGCTTTAGCATCTCGCAGGCGTGTGAATGTTGCCATGACAGTATGCTTGCCATGCGGCTAAATGCTTACGTGTTATTACTGTTTAAATTCCTGTGGGTGGAGGTTGGATTGTTTGAGTTGGAAAAACTCGTTGAAATCCGTATTTTAACCTACTTGCGAGTAGCAATTTCCAAAGCGCTTTTCAAAACAAAACGGATATGCAATGCTTGTTTCCAAATTAGGTAATCTAATCTATACTTGTTTGCTGTGCGCATAACGTAGTAATTCTAGGCTAACAAATGGAATAAGAACATATAACGTCTTCAAAATCGGATATCATGGTTAGTAGAGGCCGGTCTTCGGACCGGGCGAAAGGGGGTGCTCATAGCTGACCTTCCCCGATCGTACCCAAGCTCTCGAGCCGAGACAACTCCGGTGATGACGGACATGTGGCCTTCGGCACCGAGTCAGGGTTTCCTAAATTTCTCCATTATAAAATATTTAGGTGGCGACTCTGTATCTGGCAAAGCAGTCCATGTTTGGCACTACTTTCTCAAAAATCTATTTTCTCAAACGATTTGCTAGATTTGGACTCTTTGGTTCAGATTTAGAACCGTGACAACAAATCGAGTTCGAACTGTAACGGGGCCCCACACGGGCGTGTTATAGTTTCTGGCGACTCCACTGGGGAATTTAGAGAGCTTGACTCGAACTCGTGATATCCCATTTTGACTTCATTTATGTGTTTCTTTGCATTGCATGTGCATTGGTGCGCCTAGGAACACAGTGTTTGCTATCTGCCATTCCTGAACGGTTTGCCGGAGGCTTGTCTTGTCAAGGCATGTCCATAAGGCTGACCGGCTATGGGTTCTGACAGCATGGGAACACAAACCCCGGTTTACCGGGGCACCCTTTTCGACCATTCGACCTAGTGCATATTCGGATCCATAGTGACCATTCCAAACTAGGACAGGTTGCTTACCCGATGTTAGGTTGTTTGAAACCGCTGTGTGCGTAGTGAAACCCTAGCTCCTGACAAATAGGACAGGGAAACCCTACCCCAACATAGGGGTGTTTTGGTTCTCTTTACTTGCTATGTGCTTTTTAGAATGCATTTCTACAGGGAAAGTGCATATCAGTTTGCAAGTTTGAGTATCATACCTGAGGACACCAGTATCAGTGTCAGTTATGAGAATCAGTTATCTGCGGGTATCGGGTTCAGTTTCGGGACAGTAATTTCTGGGAACAGTGATCAGCAGTAGAGTATAGATTGATCAGCTACACCCGTGTTTGATCCGTTTTGGGCTGAAATGCTGTTTGTTTCTCCTTTCTGTTCAGAGTATCCAGAGCCGGTACAGAATAGTCAGTGTCCCCCTTTGCCGCGGCAGGGTTCATAATGACGCAGAATTCAGAAGAGGTTGTGGTTATGACGACTGCATTAGAGCAAGGGATCACCCCGCAAGGTGAGGCCGGTGTTGATGTGTCACATCCACCTAGGTCGCCTGTTATGCACCCGGGTTGGGCTCCCCAGTTATACCAGGCCCGCGAGCCTACTACTTTTGAACTGATGGGGATGATAGGCGATCTCCAAAGGGCTGTGGCGGATCTCGCCTATGGGATGTCAGCTTCGCCCCCAGCGGCACCGTATGTCGGAAATTTCATACCACAGGAGCCCCCGCTGCTGGGGCGGATTGTGATAGAGCTCAGCCAGCCAGAGGTGGCTTCCAGCTACAGCCACGACATGTCAGCAACAACCGGGCTTCGCTCTGAAGTAGCAACCCAAACCCTTGACCAGGCTGAGGCCGGAGGAAGAGACAAAATGAAGGCAGATGCCGATCCTATCGAACAACTGCTGTGGGCAGTCGAGGCTCTGAAAGTCAGAGGGATGAACAAGCACCAAATATCTGCGGTCGTGGCCAAAGCTGTGGATGATGCTTTCCCCACTCCAACCAAAGGCAGTTCAAGCCAGGCAGAAAATTGGGACGGGCCCCGTCATGCCCAGACAATTCCTGTCGTTCCCAACCCTGCACCGGGGAAGGGTCAAAAAGCCAAGGCAGCGCTAGCCGACCCTTTCGCTAGCACATCTACCAAGAGTCCTCAAACTTCAAAGTATCTGCCTTGAGGACGCAGAGCCTTTCACGCCCTCTACATGCCTTTGTCTAGGGCATTTCTAATATTGGCTAAAAAGGGGCATCTTAAACCCCTGGAGCCTCGGCCACTCCCGAAGAATCTCCCCGCCACGCACGATGCTACCTTGTACTGTGCGTACCACCAACAGTTCGGCCACAGCACCGATGGTTGTTTTCTAATACTGCAAATTTGTGATCAGGGGTTGGACCACCTGCGGGCGGCGCTCGTTATATTTCAAATGTGGCATTTGGCACGCACTTTTTGAGCATTTGTAAATGCAGTTTTGTAGCTTCTGGCTTGGGGTTTTGGGTCAGTTCTCAGTTTTGTTTTGAGTCTGCCTCTTTGCTCGGAGTCAGTCTTTTTGTTTTTGGGTCTGTCTTGTGCTACCGAGTCAGTCCCGTTGTATAGGATGCCGAGTGATTCCGGGGTTGTTGCCTCGAACACCGTTTTGTATTTAACCTTTTTGCTATCTTTTTAAGTCTGTCTCTGCTTTGGAGCCAGTTACATCCAAGAAACCTGAATGAAACGGCTGCGGCTATCATGTTTCCGTGCTTATTATGTGTTTTGGGCTAGTGGTGCCAGAGGACTTGAATGGATTGATAGTACATCTCGCCTACTCTCCTGCGCGCCAAACTTATTGCATTAACCTAAGTTTTTCAAAAACCTCTTTTGAGCACCGCGGTGATAAAAACGAAGAGGAAGGAATTCCTCGGGTTTTGCAAAATTTTGATCATTTTGAGAGAAAGAGAGGCGTGCTAAGCCTTTTAATGAATGAAACCATGCTTGTCGGCATGAGTACTGAGAAGGACCCTGGCTTGATCCAGATTGGTTCCACACTATCTTCGGCGCAAGCGATTTGTCGCTTTCTTAAAACCTTTCAAAAACACATGTTTTACGCGGCCTTGTGAAGACTTGTGTGAGACTGCTCTTGAGATTGCGCAGCCTAGGATCGCTCTCAGCCTCAGAACTCAACCCATTCGTTTCAAACCTTGAATCCGTTCAGAAAGTTCAACGGACAAACGCCATGAGAGGTTTGTATAGCCAGTTTCGAAACAGCCTTCGAGCAAGAGGCACCGAAGCCGAATCAGATAGAGTAGATCTCGCCGGAAGAAGCTTGTGGAGCAACCAGGATGGATTCTCCTGCAAAACATTGCAACAGCCGTTCTCCTAGACACAGAGAGGCTTCAACTTCAAAAACCATTTGGCATGGACCTGTTACACTTTTTCCCTTGAGAGGCTCGCTGGGCCGAAAACCCGGAAGGGCGGCCCAGGCAAAAGTTAGAGCAAGAGAAAAATACAAAAAAGCAAAAAATACAACAATGAAAAAAAAAAAAAAAAAAAAAAAAAAAAAAACAAATGCAAAAAAAAGAAGAAAAAGAAATGAAAAATTAAAAAGAAAATGAAAAGGAGCTCGCAAGGTCGAAAACCCGCATCGGGTGCCTTGGCAAAAGTGAGAGCCTAAAAAAAGTGAAGGTTAAAATACCCGAGTGTACCTTAACCGGAACTACGTGAGGCTTGATTCCCATGTTTGGGATACGTAGGCAACTTCTTCATGAAGTCCAGCCCCCAACGCTTTCATAGCGTCTCAGTCCATGCAATGGTTTCGAATTCATCCCAAAAGTCCAGTCGCCAACACCTTCCAAGGGGACTGTGTCCATATATTTGTTATAACCGTCTTCGTCATCTCTGTGTCCAATAGTTCGACCACCGCCAATGAAGACTGTTTGCGCATTGCTGCGGCATCATCCAAACAAGGGGCAACTTTCCGTTGCCATG
The DNA here is from genome assembly GCF_004153795.1 of Camellia sinensis. Classification (NCBI taxonomy): domain Eukaryota; kingdom Viridiplantae; phylum Streptophyta; class Magnoliopsida; order Ericales; family Theaceae; genus Camellia; species Camellia sinensis. Next base: position 258,297 of record NW_021026670.1, on the reverse strand, counting down.
AGCCGTCATGAACCGCCACTTAAACTAGGGGAAACTTTCCGTTGCCTCCCACCCCCTTCAAACCAGGGGCAATTTTCCATTGCCTCCGATCCGAGGCTGCGCATCTCAAAGAGTAAGTTCCATGCCCGTTGAGCATTGACTGTTTGAAAAATAGTTTTTGAAAATTTTTACTGAGGTTGATTATTTTCTCGAAAACTATTTCATTTTCCAAAACTGGACCATTGTCTTGGACCCCAAAAGGAAAATTTTCAGTGCTTACAGCCTGACTTGCATGGTTTTCAAATCAAAAATCGAACAAGTACGCTAATCCGACTCTCGTTTTGATCAAAACTGTTTTAGTAGAAAACCAAAACAAAAAGAATGGTTAAAGTGATGAACTAGGGGCACAGTTGAGCCAGGCATTCTGTCCTCCCCCGTCATCGACGTACTTGCCAGAAGAGCGCTCTACCCGCCAGAAGAAATATCCGTGAGCTAACGGTGTTGAGCATGAACCCGCAACTACCTATTCATTCATTAAACACCCCGGGGAGGGATGAAAAATGAGAGAATGAAGAATAGAGAGGTGTGAGTTGAGAGAAAAGCGAGAAAAAGGGTTTTGAGAGAAAATCCGAGCTTGAGAGTCGAGTGGTGTGAGAATCACAAATCAGAAAGGGTGGGGAACAATACCCAGATTGAACTGGCTCCTTGAGGTCCGAGGTCCCCCATCTTCGTTAACGCGTCTGTATGTCGTGTCTTTTGTTTTGCTTACCTCAACCTTTGTTTTAGGTCTTTTTCGAGCGTGTCTCGTTGTATTTGGGTCGTGTACCTGTGTTCGAGTCCTCCCCGCTGTGTTCAGTTGTAGGCTCGATACCCCGGTTTGAAAAACCCTCATTCGATTTCAAAAATCATTTACACTCAGAGTGCTGTGCCATTCTCTACATTGGAGCGTGTTTCAACTCCAACCGGTTCCGTCTTCCGGCTCCGTCTTGTCAGATTGGGCTGTTTTGTTTAAAGTTTGCTGTGTGCAGAATGAACCGAATGCTGTGCTATGGGCTGTATGCAGATTAATCCCCAACAGAGTAAGGGCTGTGTGCCCAGAATTCAGGCAGTGGATTGCTTAGGTTTATTTTGCTGTTGGTTGTTTAGTTATCTGGTTATTACAGCGCAAGTGTTCAATTTTCAGACAACCAATCAGTTCCATTTACATTGAGGTGTAACATGATGAGATGCAATGCAATACATGAGATATGTAAATGTAACACTTTTTAAGTAAAAAGTCAAAACCCTCATTCGATTTCAAAAATCATTTACACTCAGAGTGCTGTGCCATTCTCTACATTGGAGCATGTTTCAACTCCAACCGGTTCCGTCTTCCGGCTCCGTCTTGTCAGATTGGGCTGTTTTGTTTAAAGTTTGCTGTGTGCAGAATGAACCGAATGCTGTGCTATGGGCTGTATGCAGATTAATCCCCAACAGAGTAAGGGCTGTGTGCCCAGAATCAGGCAGTGGGTTATTTTGCTGTTAGCCGTTCAGTTATCTGATTATTACAGTGCAAGTGTTCGATTTTCAGACAACCAATCAATTCCATTTACATTGAGGTGTAACATGATGGGATGCAATGCAATACATAAGATATGTAAATGTAACACTTTTTAAGCAAAAAAATCTGTTCATTTCATAATCTTTTTCAAGTACAAAGTTTTGAGGAAACAAAATTTGCCTGCGGCAGTACGAGGTAATCTAACTACCAAAGAAAAGAGGAAAAGTACAAGAAAGGAAAGAAAAAATAACAAAAATCTGTATCCATGACGAGCACTCCAAGGGCCATCTGTCTGTCCTGGTCCTCTTCCTAGACGAGGGTCCAGGAGCATCATCAGCATCATCGTCAGAGCCCGAGCTAGAACCGCCTCCGGTCTCCTCCTCCGATGACTCGGACTCCGCCTCTGACTCCTCGTCATCGTCATCGTCCGAGACTGGAGCTCGCGAGCTACTCCCGACATGAGTACACCCTCCCCTGGTACGGGGAAATATCCTACCCTCCTCGTCTCTCCCTCGGGCAGGGACGGAAGGTCCCGCTGGAGCCCTCCTGCCATGGGAACCTGGAAAGGAGGCTGAAAAAGTACATAAAGAGAAATGCATCAGTATACTGTGAACAGTTTAAAGGTACAGAATGCAGTGTATGAGTACAGTATGAGAATGCCGTGAGCAGTTTATCAGTGCAGAATGCGATGTATGAGTACAGTGTGTGGATGCCGTGAGCAGTTTAAAAGTGCAGAATGCAGTTTATGCAGTGTATTAGATGCTGTGAGATCAGTGTATCAGGTGTGGTGCCATGAATCAGATTATGCAAAGCAGTATATGAACGGTTTGAGGCCAGTGTCAAAAGAACATACCGGGATGCTGTAGAGGGCTAGGAGGTCAAATGTCCGCTGGAGCATCCCCATCATCGAGGCATTCATCGCCAACGACTGACGGGTGTACTCAGAAGTAGCCTGCAAAAGTATCAGATACATCAATATTATGTGGAATATCAAATAAGCTGAAATAAAATGACTGTACAAAATGCAGTAATACATACCGGTGGTAAGTCGGGGACGTCGATGAACTCATGGTCAGTAGGTGGAGGGGCGAAGGGGATCTGATAGGTCGACCCACCCTGCCCCCGGAAAGTCAGTACAGCAGGCAGGGCGGGCTAACCAGCTCCCCGTCCTCCCTGCACTCCGCCCCTACCACGGACGCGGGCCCTCCTCGAAGATTCGGCTCCTGCTCCTACTCCTGCCCCAGCCGCTGGCGCCGCAGGCCTGGCCCCCTCCGCTCGACGGCCGCCACTCAGAGGCCGCATCAGGTACGTCTGCACGTCCTCCCGATAGTCGCCGATGCCCCGGAATCCGGCCTCCTCCCAGCCGATGGTGTAATCATCCAGCTGCTCGGTCGTGAGCCTCTCGGTCTCCCTCATATCCGTAGGAGGGTGAACCGGGACTATCTGCTCAGGTAACCCTAGGGTCTGGCGTAGAAAGTGCTCCCCCAGGTACCAAGCCCGATAGACCGGGCCCTCCAGTAGGATCCGGAAACGCGAGGTCTCCTCAGCGCCAGCAAAACGGCCCCGCGTCACCGCCGGCAATGTATCCCACGGCCTCCAAGTGATCTGAAAGTGGCACATAGTTTGTTATCTACTGTTTTGAAAAATGCAGTGGAAAAGTGAAACTTAGATGAACTGCAAGTAAAACATACCTCCGTGGGGGTGATGGTGTCAAAGTATCGGCGGAAAAAGCCGAAAGTCTCCCGCGGCCGTCGGGTGCACCTCTCGTCAAAACGTCGTGAGAAGGGGACGTCCAAAGGGGTGTCTGTGACTGGTACAGGGGCAAGCCTAGGAAAGTAGGCGTAAACCCACAACTGCAAAACAGATGTCAGTATGACCACCAGATAAAGCAGAATACGGAATAAAGCAGAAATAGCAAAGCCGTGTGTTGTGCAGTGTATTGTACAGAGTATACAGTGTGAGCAGTGTACAGTCAGTGTGAAGCAGAATGTATGTGTGTGCCGTGTGTACAGTATACAGCAAGTATAGAGCAGACCGCAGTGTGTGCAGTGTACAGAGTACAGAAAAGATAGAAAAGCAGAAATGAAAGTAGAGAAGAAATGTACCTCCCAGGCTCGCCAGTAGCCACCAAGGAGCTGGCCGCTGCCGTGAGAAGCCGAACTCATGTACCCATAGAGGGTGGCCAGAGCAGCGCCAGCCCAATCATAGTGCAGGATGTCCCGGACGTCCACCAGTGCGCTGAGAAGACAGAGGGGCACGGTGTTCGCCCGGTCGGCGAAGATGGTCGTCCCGAACAAGAACATCAGGAAGCCGTGGGCGTACCTCTCCACATCCTCCGGAGTCATCTGAGCCTCCTCCTCCAAAACGGGCTGGACCCTAAACTGGACCTCGAACCAAGAGTATCGGACGAAGCCCGGACGAGCAAGAGGTGGAGCCTCCCCCAGCAGATAGACCTGAGCGGCGGTCTACTCGTCCATGTCGATGTCAAAGGGGATCGGATCACCCCCTACCCCGATGCCTGTGAGCATCGAGAAGTCATAAGGGGTCATCGTCATGTCCCCTGCTGCAGAAAAGTGGAAAGAATCGGTGGTGTCCCACCACCTCTCCGCTAGAGCGGCCAGGAGAGGTCTGCATGTGGACAACCTGGAGAGCCCTCGGCAGAAAGCGCCGAAGCCCGCCCGGTCCACGATGCGTCGGACTGCATCAGGGAGCTCATCATACCACTCCCGTGCACCAGTATTCCCACACCCGCGAATGGTATGAGAACCCTCCTGCAAACAGAAGATAACAATGGCAAAACAACATTCAAAATGCAGTTTTGAAAAGCATACAGATGCAGCATGCGTGCAAGTTTAACAGATCTAAAAATACCGGGTGCCGGTGTTCTTACAGTGAACTACAGCGTGTGATGTGTCGGCGTGTTTGGGTGGTTCCGAGCAGATAAAGCATGTGTGCAAGTTTGACAGATTTTGACAAATGCCGGGTGCCGGTGTGCTTACAATGAACTACAGCGTGTGATGCGTCAACATGTTTGAAGGGTTCAAAACAGATATAGCATGCGTGCAAATTTAACAGATTCAGACAAATACCGGGTACCGGTGTGTTTGCAGTGAAAAATAGTGTGTGCCGTGTGTTTGAGTGATTCAGGGCTAGTGCAGTGTGTGTGCATGTACCAGTTTCAAACAGATGTCAGTTGTATGTATGTTTACAGTCAACTACGGTCTACGGTATATCAAATTCAAGCAGTTAAAGAATACAACTAGCTGCGGCAGTTTTATATCCTACATTACGAAAAGTAAAGTAGAAGACGAAGAGTTACCTCGGAAGTGCTGAAGGACAGATGAGAGGTAGGCTCGTGCAGCAATAGCTCGGGCGCCACGTGCCTCTCGAAGCTCCGGAGCTGACGCAGGCTGTCGGGGGGTAGAACATGAACCGCCGGTCGGTAGGTCGCCGGGTCGAACGGGTGCTCGCTCAACGGTAGGAGCTCGACCTCGGGATCCATCTCGTGGTCCGGGGGAGTCCCGCCACATGGAATGTCGTCCGCCATATAGAGGATGATGGAAAATGGCCGGAAAAAGGAAAACCGGGCCGGAATACGAAGAGTCAACCGGAAAATCAACTCCCGAGAGGGTCGGAAATGGCCGAGAAGGCCGGAATGTGAAAAGGCACGGGAATAAAGAGGAAAACGAGGGGAACAAACCCTGAAAAGGCGGAAACGCCAAACGAGGCACCGAAACAAAAATGCGATCGGTTGAAAATGTCCGAAACGCGAAGAAAATCGCGAATCCGACGACGAAACGGGCGTAGAACACGAAAAAACGGGCGAAAATGAGAGAAAAACACTCTAGAGAGAGAGAGTGAGGGATTTCGACGGTGGGGAAGTGAGGAAATAGGGTTTGAAGCCCTATTTTAAAACACCCGAAGTGAAAAGTCGAAACTGCCCCGAATCAGCAACTGCTTGCTGGTCGGCAATATTTTGTGCCGGCCGGCATTGTTTTGTGCCGATGGAGTTTTTCTTCAGTCGGTGGCCAGCCGGTGGCCTCCTATCCCGGCCGGTTGGGTTCCCACAGCCTTGTTTAGGCCATATGAGTAGTTTGTGGTCTTCATAGCTCAAGAAAGTGCAAGAAAGTGCATCTCCGACGTTCGACCGGCCTCCGTTTTGACTTCGGGTCATGTCTCCTGTGCGTGGCACTCGAATTCGTGCAAGGTGTATCCTTTTTGTATCCTTTTAAAGTCAAAAGTTGCCCCTTGTGTATCGCAAATCGTCGCACTGTTTTGTGCATTTCAATCGTTCGCGCTGTTCTGCGCATCGCACTGTTTTGTGCGTTTCAAATCGTTCGCGCTGTTCTGCGCATCGCACTGTTTTGTGCATTTCAAAATTTTTCGCGCTATTTTGCGCATTGCACTGTTTTGTGCAGTTTAATTGTTCGCGCTTTTTTGCGCATCGCACTGTTTTGTGCACCTCACTTGCATCTTGCATGTATCCTCTCGTGTTATTTTACGCACCTTACTTGTACTTGTTAGTACATTGCATTGTTTTGAATATAAACCGGCTTCGCGTAGCGTATAAGTCCTTTTTCAAAATTTTGCCTCCCGTGTGGCATACGTGTCACACTTGCATCATTCTTGCCTTTCATGAGGCATGTATGTCTCATTTGTTTCATTTTGCATTCCGTGTGGCATGCGTGTCACACTTGTATCATTTTGTATTTTATGAGGCCCGCGTGTCTCATTTGTATCATCTTGTATCAAGCTTCATTTGCATTGGCATGCGTGCCTCATTCTTGCATTGTTATGCATGTTGTGCACGGTCTGGCAAGACCTTAAACACGCGCGCACGGTCTGGAGAGACCTTAAACACGCACGGTCTGGCGAGACCTTAAACACGCACGGTCTAGGAGACCTTAAATCCTTGGGAGGTGCAAAACCTTCGGCACATTGATGTGTGCAGTTCACTTGCATTGTCATGCATGTTGCTAACGATATTGTACCTGTTAAGTTTGTTTTCTTTTCAGGCACGATATTGTATGTACGGTTCATTTGAGGCTGGAGCGACCAGACGAACCGCACAGGCAC
>NW_021026670.1:147608-250675 GCF_004153795.1 Camellia sinensis | reverse complement strand
CAGATTTGATATTACCATAATAGCAGATCAGAGAGACAGAGAGAGCAGATCTGATCGGATAAAGAGTAGATCTGAGAATAAGATCTACATCTTGACATCGTTGAGCTAGCTTCCACTCACTGTTGTTAACGATCCAGATCCAACGCTGCTTGCTTATCTTGTATGTGATCAGAGACATTAACACGGCACTCAAAACCCTAGATACATCGATTCGAAAAGCGAAAATACAAACAGAAGAAAAGAAACTAGCAATCAACTATAAATCGTTAGTTTCAGCCATGAAAGTTTACAGATCTAGTGTGAATGTAGCAAATCCATATCAGAAAACTCTAACCTTGAGCCCTAGATGGACTTAGATAAAGAGGGATTCAAACGATATTACAAACATACGCTCAAATCAAGTGTAGAACAAAAATTTCCAGATCATACAACCAAAGAATCGATGGAGATCGAAGATCCAAGGCCTTGATTTCTCTCTCTGCCTCTCTCTCTCTCTCTCTCTCTCTCTCTCTCAAAAGTTACACCTCTTCTTTTGATCAGAAAAGTCTTGCCTCTTCAATCACAAATAAATGTTACTTCACTGTTTTTAATAACGACGAACAAACGAGATGAAATAATTAAATTTGCACAGATGGTGAAAAATTATAAAACATTTCACAACGTTTTTCAAAAACGCCAAAAAAAAAAAGTGGTAATATCCTATTTTTCTTGTAGTGCATTGCCCTTTAATTTTTGTATCAAATGTCTGTATTTGCTGCCATTACGGCCCAACATCTGTTATAGCGGCTAGATTCAAGGTTAAAATTTAACTCTAGAAGACATTCACAAAATCATTCTCCACTAATATGAATCATTGTTCATGACTTGAATAGCCGAATTTAAAATCTTAATATATATATTATTTTGTATTTAAGTTATTGATAAGTCAAACATAAAATAATAACCGATGCATAAACTCTTATATCATAAACAGAACTCAGACATAGTGAATTAGAAAACCTTCATACCATGCATATAGCGATGCAAAATGGTTTATGTAAAAAAATAAAAAAAATGGCGAGTTATAACAATGCTCAAATAAAATTGAAGAGAAACTATTATTTATTATTTTGTATTTAAGTTATTGATAAGCTATCAAAAGATGATGGCTAATGCAGCAGTTCTTATATTTTTTAAAAAAATTAATTAATTAATTAATTATCCCAGTCATGCATTTTTGTATAATTCTTATTATCATTGCTAATATAAAAGCCGTCAGGTCTGACACTTCAGTAGCAGTTATCAACTTCTAAAAAAGGATTGTAGCAATAACCATCTAATTTCTTATTGTAAACATCAGAACTTGTGTCTTCGGCAAGCCAGTAAAAATGGCAAAAGTAGAGAGTGGTTCCTATAAAGTTGGGAACGAATTTCCAATAGAATTCTTGACCACTTGTAAGTAAAGGAATTTAGAAAATATCAGATTCTCATTTCAAAAATGTATTCTAGTACATACAACTATAGCTTTCTTTTTATACAGAAATTATAACTATCTAACTCAATATCCTAACTAACTAACTATAGTTGAGTATAGATAACAGCCTAACAGATTTATTCTAACCACCACAAGTGGATGATAACTGTCTCAATTTTATACACGTGCTCAGCTCTTGAGTGTTCTCAACAGATGGCTTGGATGGCTCTGTCTTTGATGCTGTCTTTGACTGATCTGTTTGAGCTGGCTTGGACTGATCTGTTTGAGCTGGCTTGGACTGATCTGTTTGAGCTGGCTTGGACTGATCTGTTTGAGCTGGCTTGGACTGATCTGTTTGAGCTGGCTTGGACTGATCTGTTTGAGCTGGCTTGGACTGATCTGTTTGAGCTGGCTTGGACTGATCTGTTTGAGCTGGCTTGGACTGATCTGTTTGAGCTGGCTTGGACTGATCTGTTTGAGCTGGCTTGGACTGATCTGTTTGAGCTGGCTTGGACTGATCTGTTTGAGCTGGCTTGGACTGATCTGTTTGAGCTGGCTTGGACTGATCTGTTTGAGCTGGCTTGGACTGATCTGTTTGAGCTGGCTTGGACTGATCTGTTTGAGCTGGCTTGGACTGATCTGTTTGAGCTGGCTTGGACTGATCTGTTTGAGCTGGCTTGGACTGATCTGTTTGAGCTGGCTTGGACTGATCTGTTTGAGCTGGCTTGGACTGATCTGTTTGAGCTGGCTTGGACTGATCTGTTTGAGCTGGCTTGGACTGATCTGTTTGAGCTGGCTTGGACTGATCTGTTTGAGCTGGCTTGGACTGATCTGTTTGAGCTGGCTTGGACTGATCTGTTTGAGCTGGCTTGGACTGATCTGTTTGAGCTGGCTTGGACTGATCTGTTTGAGCTGGCTTGGACTGATCTGTTTGAGCTGGCTTGGACTGATCTGTTTGAGCTGGCTTGGACTGATCTGTTTGAGCTGGCTTGGACTGATCTGTTTGAGCTGGCTTGGACTGATCTGTTTGAGCTGGCTTGGACTGATCTGTTTGAGCTGGCTTGGACTGATCTGTTTGAGCTGGCTTGGACTGATCTGTTTGAGCTGGCTTGGACTGATCTGTTTGAGCTGGCTTGGACTGATCTGTTTGAGCTGGCTTGGACTGATGTAGCTTATCATGCCCCCTCAAGCTTAGGGGAGCTTGGAGAACCATAAGCTTGGACTGTAGGTACTGAAACCGTTGAGGAGAAAGGGGTTTAGTGAAAATATCGGCGATTTGATCAGAAGTGGAAATGTGAAGAATATTGAGCTGCTTATTAGTGACTTTCTCTCGAACATAATGATAATCAACCTCTATATGCTTTGTACGAGCATGGAACACAGGATTAGATGAAAGGGAAATAGCAGAGATATTATCACACCAAAGCGTAGGAGAAGGGACTGTGATGTGAAGATCAGATAGGAGCATAGTAAGCCAACTAAGCTCTGCCGCTGTTTGAGCCAAAGCACGATATTTCGCCTCAGTAGAAGAGCGGGCTACTAAGCATCATTTACCTACTATGAGTGCTACTGTTGTTTCCAATAAATTGTGCACACATTGTTGTGTGTCTAAGAGTCATAGGTTGCCATTTAGTCTTTCAACTTCCACTGTAAATCAACCTTTAGCTCTTATCCATTCTGATGTATGGGGCCCTTTTGCTGCCTCTGTTTCAAACTATAAATACTATGTTCTTTTCATTGATGACTTTAGTAAATTTACATGGTTATTTCCTTTGTCTTACAAGAGTGAAGTTTTTTCCAAATTTCTTGATTTTAAGACATTTGTGGAAACACAGTTTCACACCAAACTTCAAATTCTGCGCAGTGATAATGGGGGTGAATATTTGGCTTCTAAATTTCAACATTTTTTAACCACCAGAGGTATTGAGCATCAGCTCACTTGTCCATATACTCCTGCTCAGAATGGAGTAGCTGAGAGGAAGCATAGACACTTGATTGAAACCACTATCACTCTCATGCATCAATCTTCTCTTCCTGTCAAATATTGGTTTGATGCTCTTGCTGCTTCTGTATTTCTGATTAACAGGCATCCTACTTCCAAGCTCAACAATTTAACTCCTTTTGAAGTACTGTTTAAGTAGGTTCCTGATTATAATTTTTTAAAAGTCTTTGGCTGTAAATGCTATCCTTGGCTTCAACCCTATACTACCTATAAACTTCAGCCAAAATCCATTCCTTGTGTGTTTCTTGGTTACCAACCTTCTACAAAGGGTTATAGGTGTCTTGATTTGTCCAGTGGGAAGATGTATATTTCCAGACATGTTCTTTTTTATGAAACTACTTTTCCATTTCAAGATCCTTCTTTCAGTGTTTCTCTTTCGGCTCCTACTTTACCTCAGTTGCATACATTCTTTTTGCCTCCAGATCCACTTATCTTCAACTCTATGTCCCTAGCTCCTTCATCTGTTACTGTTTCTGCAGCTGGTTCTGTCCCTTGTTTTGTTCCATCTGCAACAGCACCTCTTGTCTCTGCAGATCATAGTTCTGCATCTGCAGGTTCTGTCTCTGCAGCTCCTAATTCTGTTTGTCCAGCACCAGCACCTCCTGCTACTGCAACCTTACCACTCTCTCATTCAGCTACACTAATGACCCTTCCTACTGTTACACCCATTGCTCCTCCTATAACATCTATTCCTATTTCCTCTATCTCTATAGACTTGCCTCTCCATTCACCTTCTCAGAATCATCATTCAATGCAGACCAGATCTAAGACCAAAGCTGTGTCAACTTGTTTCTTAGCCTCTACTGATGCAGACCAGATCTAAGACCAAAGCTGTGTCAACTTGTTTCTTAGCCTCTACTGCTGTTCCTTCTGAGGATATTGAACCATCTACTTATCAAGAGGCAGCTCACTCTTCTATATGGAAAGCTGCCATGTTGGATGAATTCCAAGCTTTACAAAACCAGGCAACCTGGTCTCTTGTTCCCTTACCTCCTGGTAAATCTGCTATTGGTTCCAAATGGGTGTACAGGATTAAGAAAAATTCAGATGGTACAATTGCACGATATAAGGCTCGTTTGGTTGCTAAGGGTTTTCTTCAAACAGTGGGAGTTGATTTTCATGAGACATTCAGCCCTGTGGCCAAACAACCAACTGTTCGGATTCTTTTAACCTTGGCACTTCATTTCCAATGGCCTATCGAGCAGCTTGACATATCAAATGCTTTCCTTCATGGTGTACTTGAGGAAGAAGTCTATATGCACCAGCCTCAAGGCTTCATTGATGTTTCTTCTCCTCATTTGGTTTGCAAACTGCACAAATCTCTTTATGGGCTGAAACAAGCCCCAAGGGCTTGGTATTCCACTTTTTCCACCTTTCTTCTTTCTCATGGCTTTCTATCTAGTCACTGTGATTCTTCTCTTTTTGTTAAGAAAACAGCTTCTTCTATTCTTGTCTTACTTATCTATGTTGATGATATTCTTTTAACTGGTAGTGATGCTTCTGAAATTGCTCAACTTGTTCATCACATGCATTCTACTTTTGCCATGAAAGAGCTTGGTTCTATCAATTATTTCCTTGGTATTTCAGTTACTTCTTCTTCTCATGGCTATTTTCTCTCTCAGCACAAATATGCCTCAGAAATCATTGCCAAAGCTGGCATGACTAACTGTAAATCATATTCCTCACCTATGGCTCTTAACCATGTTGATCCATTCTGAGCAGGAGTATGTGGACAAGTGAGCTGATGTTCAATACCTCTGGTGGTTAGAAAATGTTGAAATTTAGAAGCCAAATATTCACCCCCATTATCACTTCTCAGAATGTGAAGTTTGGTGTGAAACTGTGTTTCCACAAAAGTCTTAAAATCAACAAATTTGGAAAAAACTTCACTCTTGTAAGACAAAGGAAATAACCATGTAAATTTACTAAAGTCATCAATGAAAAGAACATAGTATTTATAGTTTGAAACAGAGGCAGCAAAAGGGCCCCATACATCAGAATGAATAAGAGCTAAAGGTTGATTTACAGTGGAAGTTGAAAGACTAAATGGCAACCTATGACTCTTAGATACACAACAATGTGTGCACAATTTATTGGAAACAACAGTAGCACTCATAGTAGGTAAATGATGCTTAGTAGCCCGCTCTTCTACTGAGGCGAAATATCGTGCTTTGGCTCAAACAGCGGCAGAGCTTAGTTGGCTTACTATGCTCCTATCTGATCTTCACATCACAGTCCCTTCTCCTACGCTTTGGTGTGATAATATCTCTGCTATTTCCCTTTCATCTAATCCTGTGTTCCATGCTCGTACCAAGCATATAGAGGTTGATTATCATTATGTTCGAGAGAAAGTCACTAATAAGCAGCTCAATATTCTTCACATTTCCACATCTGATCAAATCGCCGATATTTTCACTAAACCTCTTTCTCCTCAGCGGTTTCAGTACCTACAGTCCAAGCTTATGGTTCTGATAAGCTACATCAGTCCAAGCCTGATAAGCTACATCAGTCCAAGCCAGATCAAACAGATCAGTCAAAGACAGCATCAAAGACAGAGCCATCCAAGCCATCTGTTGAGAACACTCAAGAGCTGAGCACGTGTATAAAATTGAGACAGTTATCATCCACTTGTGGTGGTTAGAATAAATCTGTTAGGCTGTTATCTAAACTCAACTATAGTTAGTTAGTTAGGATATTGAGTTAGATAGTTATAATTTCTGTATAAAAAGAAAGCTGTAGTTGTATGTGTTGTAATACATTTTTTGAAATGAGAATCTGATATTTTCTAAATTCCTTTATATATTTATGAAGTATGGATATTTTGAAAAATATTATATACTTATACTGGGTATTCTACATATGTAGTAGGTATACGAAATATGTACTAATTTTTTTTTTTTCTTCATGTTTGTCATACTCCTAATATACTATAATATATACTCAAGTTGTATCTTAGTCGAAATAATATTTTTTTCTAATATAGAGGTAAACTTAGTCACCTTGTTTTGTTTCAATTTTCTGAATTCAATTTTAAAAAATTAAGTTTTTTATTTGTCGCACTTTTTTTTTAGTGAATTTTTTTATCATTTTAAGCAATTTTTTTACTTTTTAAATACACATAATGTAAATTCAATTAAAAAGTATAATATTTATGACAAAGTATTTTTAAAAATTCACTAAATACTAAAAAAAAATTTCAGTACATTTTTATATTTTTGTGTATTTATTGATTTTTTTAGATATTTTACTTTAGGTATATTTATGTGAGGTGCATCTAAAAAAAATGCTTAAAATATTATAAAAAAAAAAGTCACTAGAAATAAAACAATACAAAAAACAAAAAGTTTTAATTTTTTAGAAAATTGAATTCAAAAAATTAGAACCAAACAAATTGGACTTTTTATTTTTTATTTTTTTATTATTTGAGATGATCCAAATAAGTATACTTTTTGACTTTTTACAAAAAGATGTATAGAAAAGTAAAAAGGTGATGTGACACAAATAAGTGCGTGCACTTATTTAGTTTATGTCAAATAGTGGCTAATATTTTGATAAAACTGAAAACTAAAAACTGAGTATTGAAAACTGAATACTAAATTTTTTAAGTTGAAAAACTGTTTGATAAAAATTTAAGTGCTTAATTAAAAATAAGTTGTTTGATATATACAAAATCAAATTTGAAATTTATTATTTTTAAATTATATATTGTGATGGTGGTGGTGGTGGTGGTGAATGGTAGTGGTGTTTATGACAATAATGACAATGGTGATGAAGGTGATAGTAGTAGTGGCGGCCGTGACGATGGTAGCGATGGTGGTGGTAGCAATAGTGATGGTGGTAGTAGTGGTGGTGGCATGATGGTGGTGGTGGTTATAGTAGTGGTGGTTGTGGTGGCGGTGGAGGTGGGATGGTGGTAGTCGTGGTGGTAGCAGTAGTGGTCGTAGTGGTAGTGGTGGTGGTGGTAGTGTTAATAGTGGCGGTGGCATGATGGTGGAGGTTATGGTAGTGATAGTAGTAGCAGTAGTGGTGGTGGTGGTGATGGTGATAATTTATATTAATATTTATGTTTAATATTTATAAATTCAATCAGAATTAAGTAAGTTTTATATGACTTACAATTTTCTTAAATTTTAGCCTATATTTTACTTAAATTTTTAAGTGATATCAATTATAGTTATTAAACGGACTTAATTGATTATCACTTAATCAATTCAATTTTAAATGGTGAATCATGCTATCGAACACTCCCTTAGTATGTTTTTAAAATTAAGTAATGATTTTCAAGTTATTTAATATAATGATATTTAATTTTGATTTATACCTTTACTTTTGACATTAAATGTGAATTGTAAGTTAGATATTAATAATATTAACAAATTAAATCATTTAACTAATTTTTGTATTATTTTAAATTAAAAAATAAATATTTTTTCAAACATATTTAGACTTACTCCTAACCTTACTCTTTTTTCTTTTTTTTTTTTTAAGATTTTGAAATGAGGGATTAAATCTCAGAATTTTCAATTAGCCTTCACATACATTAGTCGATGGATTTGTAAAATGAATGAATACTTTTTTTTTTTTTTTTATAAAAGATTTGTTTTCAGAATTTTAGTTTTGACTCACGAGTCTTTTTAATTATGTCTGTATATTTGTTCTCAGCACATTTGTATGCTTTTACTAAGATTTCGTTTATTTCGACGTAAAATATTTTATATAAAAAAACTATTTTTCTTATAAATTGATTTTATACAGAAAAAATATTTTTGTTTTGAGAAAAGTTATGGATCATGAAAATTTTTTCATGAAAATAATTTTGAAATATTTATGATCCTTGGATTATATTGATTAGTGTGTGATACTTTATTCTAAGTGTAATCAAAGAGTCACAAAGCTTTCATGATTATTTTTATGAAAGGTTTTTCATGATACCTAGCATTGCTGTTTTGTTTTTGTTTTTCATGTTTGATCGACACTTGAAACAAAAATATTTTATTGCCTAAAAGAAAATTTTGGGTTTTATTGCCAAAAACATTTGGTTGACTTTTAGTGAACTACCATATTTAGGTTTTATTTGTTTTGACGTAAAATGTTTTTATCAAAAATACTTTACTCATTTTTCGTTGTTTAGTTAAACAAAAAGTAAAAAAAAAAAAAAAAAAAAAAAAAAAAAAACAACAAGAAAAAAAAAAGAAACAAAAAATACAAAAAGAAAAAAAAGGGGAAAAGAAAGAATTGCAAAAGAAAAAAAAAAGAGAAAAGAAAAAGAAATAAACAGAAAAGGAAAATGAAAAGAAGCTCGCAAGGTCGAAAACCCACATCGGGCGCCTTGGCAAAAGTGAGAGCCTAAAAAAAGTGAAGGTTAAAATACCCGAGTGTACCTTAACCGGAACTACGTAAGGCTTGATTCCCATGTCTGGGATACGTAGGCAACTTCATTCTGAAGTCCAGCCCCCAACGCTTTCATAGCGTCTCGGTCCATGCAATGGTTTCGATTTCATCCCAAAGTCCAGTCGCCAACACCTTCCAAGGTGACTGTGTCCATATATTTGTTGTGACCGTCTTCGTCATCTCTGTGTCCAAGAGCTCGACCACCGCCAATGAAGACTGTCCGCGGATTGCTGCGGCACCATCCCAAACAAGGGGCAACTTTCCGTTGCCACTGTCGGTCGGCTAGGGTGGGGACCACCTTAAGTGGTCTGAAGCATGCCACCACATTCTCCTCTCTTGGGAGACCCCCTTTTTGCTCTATCGACTAGCTTTCTCCTCTGTCGACCACATTGGGTGGTCGGTCGACCAGGTGGGGTGGTCGATCAACCCCTTTAACTGGTCGACTGCCTTTCTGCACTTTCTGCAGATATTTTTGGTGCCAGTTGTGCCAGCTGTTAGGTACAGAATGCATCCTCCCTACATATAGAGAGGGATTCATGCAAGCTTTTACTTACATTTTCTATAAAAGGGATCTTCCCTCCCCCTTCCAAGAGATTCAGAATTTTGAGAAGAAAAACAGTGTCAAACTAGAGTGTCTTTGAAGGTGTATATATGTAAAACTATACATGTTATGCATATGTGGTATACCACCCTGTATGTTTTCTACTTTACTATTTCTTGACGTACACTTCTAATCATGTCAAGCAAGAACACACACTCACACACACACACACACACGCACCAACCAAATATATATGGAGGAAATTGTGAATAGGTTGGAAGACCAAAAAAAATTAGGTAAATTATGTAAATAGTGCATATAATTTACACGATGGACTAATTTAGTCTCTATAGTTTTAATTTATTTGATTTTATCCCTTAATTTAATAGATTATGTCATTTTAGTCCAATAAATAACGGTTGTTAAGTTAATTTAACGGAAGGTCAAATAATGTGTCAATTTAGTCCCTGTAGTTTCAATTTTCTTGATTTTAATAGGGACTAAATTGACACATTATTTGACCTTCCGTTAAATTAACTTAACAACCGTTATTTATTTGACTAAAATGGCACAATCCATTAAATTAAGGAGTAAAATCGAGCAAATTCAAACTATAGGGATCAAATTGACATATCGTGTAAACTATAAAGACTATTTGCATAATTGATAAACTTTATTATTGATTTGAAATTTATTTTAGAAATATGGGTTGAATTATAATTTCCATATATATGTAAGTATAAAACCCACAAAAAAGTATGCGTGATATGTAAGTTATAACATTTGATTTGTAAGTTTGGTGAGCACAAATGTTATTATTTAATTTTAGGCACCGTTTGGGAAGTGATTTTGTGAGCTTTTTTGGCTATTTTAGCCACAAAAAACAAAATAAACTATTTTAACAATAACAAACAAAACATCACATCAAACTCATTATCATTACACTCTTTTGGGTTAATGCTACCAATTAATTGATCAAAGACTCCAAAGAAATTATAAAACCATAAACCACATTCTTCAAAGGTCCAATTCCAAAATTTATGAGAAAAATCCTTTCAAAACCTTTAGAATTACGAAGATTATGCAAAAAAATATATGTACAAACAAAAATGTCATGAATTCATGCCATACATACTGAATTTAAAGCCAAATTCCTTCAATTCTTTTCTAACTTAGCTTGCATGTTCTAATTTGTCAATTACAACAATAAAACTCCCAATTAACCATGAATTCATCCTAATTAACCTTATATCTTAGAAGAGGATGAGTGTAGGAGTTTCAATTTCAAGAAATTTGAATGAAAGTGTTACCTTAAATTGATGAATTGTGAAGAGCTAAATTTTATCTTCAATGTTCTTCCTAAACTTCTCTTCACTTTCTTCTTCCTCTTAGTTGAATTCTTTCTCTACAGGTGTTCTCTCCCTCTCTCTACGTATATATACCTAGGCTCAACAAAGTCCACAAACTTCTCTCTTATTCCCATTCAATTGATGAGTAGTTTAGGACAATATGAGTTAGATTAGTTTTAATTAAATTCAAAAGAAATTAATTCTCACCATAATCTAGATTAATTTAAATCAACCTAAACATAATTACACCAATATGAATTAGGCTCTAATTACCTATCCAAATATTTGGATGTCATCGTTTGAGTGCTCGATGATTGCGCATGTTTGCGCTCGTTTGGAGTCCCCGAGGTTTTCAGCTGCGCGCCTTGCCTCTAAGTCTCTGAACTCGGTGTAGACCACTTTTCTGTCCTGTCGGCCAGTTTTCTCCCTTGCTAACCAGTTTAGGTGGTCGGTCGGCTAGGGTGGGTGGTCGATCGACCACCTCAAGTGGTCTGCAGCATGCCACCACATTCTCCTCTCTTGGGAGACCCCCTTTTTGCTCTGTCGACTAGCTTTCTCCTCTGTCGACCGCATTGGGTGGCCGGTCGACCAGGTGGGGTGGTCGGTCGACCCCTTTAACTGGTCGGCTGCCTTTCTGCACTTTCTGCAGATATTTTTGGTGCCAGTTATGCCAGCTGTTAGGCACAGAATACATCCTCCCGCATCCTCCCTACATGTGTAGGGAGGGATTCATGCAAGCTTTTACTTACATTTTCTATAAAAGGGGAGCTCTCTTCCCCTTCCAAGAGATTCAGAATTTTGAGAAGAAAAACATCTACTCTCTCTCTAGATTTCCCTCTCTCTATATTGTTGTGTTCTATAGTGCTTAGAATTGCATTTTTTTTGCATATTTGCACACAACCTCTTAGCCAAACACTCCTACTTTGTTGCTGGGGTGCTTGAGGGTCTTGTGAGAGCTTCAAAAGGCTGGTTTTTGGCTTAAGAAGGTGCTGTTGTTTCTATGCTTCAAAGGTAATCCCTTTATCCCCTTTTGAGCCTAGTTTTGGTTGCATATTTAGCCACCTTTGCATGCTATTTTAGGCTTAGCTTTCAACTACAAAAACATTTGTTTTAAAGTGTTTAAAAAGGTTGTTTGAGGCCTTGTTTGAGTTAGGGGTGGTTTACCCCTTTGGTAGCTTGTTTTGCTTTGCTTTGTGTCATCTCTTAAGGCCTTTGGGATCATCTCTTTTTGGCCTTCTTACCACTGATACTCAGAGGAATTTTAGTGGTGGAAAGGTGGTTTTGAGGTCCAAAATAGGTGGGGGTGGTCCCCCCTCCTCTTCTCTTGTTAGCATGTGTTGATGACCTATCAAAAGAGCATGTGTTTCTACTTCTTCGTGGCTTTGTTTAGGCTCATATTTGTGACATTATAGACCTTCCATAACTCTTTTTTTAGCTGTCTTGGTCACCTCTTGCATGCTTTTTATACTTGTAGTGTAATCCTACTTGTAGCCTTGCAAAGTAGCATGTCTTTATGCCTTGAATTTGCTTAGTTCAAGCATGTTTTTAGCCATTATTTGCCATGTCATAACTCTCTTTTGGGTTGGTTTGGTTGCCTCTTGCATGCTCCTTGCACTTGTAGTGCAATCTTGTTCCCTAGCCTAGTGTATTTGGTGTTTTAGCCTATTGATCTAACATGTGTATGCTCTACTTCAGCACATTTTTGGCTATGTTTTAGCATGCTTTAGGTCTGATTTAAGTGGTTTCGGTCATGCATGCTTGGCTTTGCATAGCAATAGTGTATTTGGCTTTGCTAGCCTTGCACTTTGGGACCTCTAACATGTCATATTTAAGCTTTTTGCATGGCATAGCATCATTTGGCATGTTATTTTAAACCATATACCTCTGCCATATTCTTGCATTTATCCCTCTTTTAATGCTTTGGAGAATTATGCCTTATGCCTTGATCATGAGCTAGTTTGTATGCATGTTTGTCTAAGCTTTTGGGGTACCTTTTCAACATATTTTTGGTCTTATTTTGCCATGTTACAACTCTGATTTTGGTTGGTAGAGTCACCTGTTGCTTGGTTTTGGTACTTGTAGTGTAATCTCACTCATTGACCTTGCATGCTTAGTGTTTTTTCTTACCATGCTAGCTTGTTTTGGCTACACTCCATCATGTTACTAGCATTGTTTTAACCTGCCTTAGGACTGTTTTGAGTCATCTTGGTCCTTTAGGGCTTGCTTGATATGGTTATTATGCAAGTGCCTTAGCTAGTCTTGAGTTTTGAGCACCATAGCATGCTATACTTGTAATGGTTGCATGTCTTGGCATCATTTAACATGTTATTTCAGAGCATATACATGTGTCATGTTCTCACTTCTTTCACTCCTTGAGAGCTTTTGAGAGTTGTGCTTTTGTGCCTTATTTGTGAGTTACCAAAGGAGCATGATTTTCTACTCTTTTGAGCCTTAGTTTGAGCATGTTTTTGCTAGTGATTTGCCATGTTGTAGCTCTATTTTAGGCTGGTTTGATCGTTTAAGCTTGATATTGCATGCCTCTTGTGTTATACTCTTTGCTAGCTTTAATGTTCTTGGCTCTTAACATGCATTGCTTGAGTTGTTAGAATGTTTTAGCATCATTTGTCATGCCATTTCAGTGCTAGAGTATGTGCCATTGCATCCCACTAATTCACTCTTTCAAAAGTAGAGGACTCTCACTTTTGGACTTAACCGATTAAGGGACTAATTGGTAATCTAAAATGTGTAAACAAAATTGAACCAAATAAAACGTGTTAAGATAAGCATATTGTTTGCATTGCATGTGTTTGGATCGGACGTTGATCCAAACACGGGGAATGAGACATGTTTTATACTTGAAGTGATGAAACGTGTCACATTTCTCGGTCACCGACGCCCTTGATTGTGCATGATAGGGTGGAGGCCTTTCGAGTCTTATGTGTGCATTCATTGAGTTTTGCGCAAGCTTGATCCTTTGGCCACCATGCATTGAAAATGCTCGGTTGGTGGCTCGAGGGTCAAGTGCCATACTCCTTTGAGCTTGGGATATGATAATGAGCGTTGAAATGCATACATTTCCTTGTAAATACACTGTCTTGCCGCTGTCTGTGCTTTGTTGTAGCAATAAAAGGAATTTCAGCCCTCAAGGTGTTCTTGAGATCAGAAAGAAGAAATATGGAAATCGGTGTAATTTTCAGAGGTTCAAAAGAGCGCAAACAGAGGCGTCTTGAGGCAAGGCGGTGGATTTTCGGAAGGACGCAACCGAGCATGCATATCTCCCTCGCCCGTGAGGCCATTTATCGCTTTTGTTAGCTAGTTGTAGTTAATTACCTATGCTGTAATTAATTTAGCTTAGTGCTTTGTAATATTCTAATTAGCTTAGATTAGCTAGTTATTCAATTTGGTTTGTAATAATTAATTAGCTAGAATAGTTAGTTAATGAGATGGTTTGTAATAATTAACTTAATTAGCGTAGCTAGTTAGCTTTCATTTTATTCGAACCCTCCGTCGAGAGGGCAAATGTTGTAATAAGTGTGCGTGTATGTGTGAATGTCTTCCAACCCCACGTCTTTCTCCCTTTTATTTACTAGCTTTTGATGGTTAGTTTTAGGGCATGTTTCAATTAGCATACTTATGTTTGCATGCGTGCATCATTCATTTTGTTTTGCATCCACCAGCCTCGACGCATCATTCAAATTGCATTGTATTTCAATACACTTTCTTGAATACGTGTTTCAAAGCATGTTATCAAGTGTTTCATTCATATGCCATTCTAGATAGCCGAGCCTATTTAATTGCATCTTGCATGTGTTGCATTAGGCATTATTAACATAGCTAAGATCATGCATTGATTTCTAACTAGTTTTCTGTTTTGGCTCGGAGTACACTGTAAGTGTTTACGCTTTAGCATCCTTGCATGAGTGTAAGTAATTGCCATGTTTAGCATGCTTGCTATGAGGCTATATGCTTATTTGATTAACTGCATGAATGCCTGTGGATGAAGGCTTAATTGCCTGAATTGGGACAATTCATCAAATGTGAGTTTGAAGCCCACTTTGCGAAGTGGCAAAATCATGTTGTTCTAAGCCCACTTGAGGGTGGCAAATCCGCACTTTAGCCTACTTGCGAGTAGCACTTTCAAACCAATTTCAAAAACAAACACGAGTTGAGTTGTTCCAACTTAAATGATTGAGTCTATACTTATATGTTGTGCGCATCACATAGTAAGGTTAGCTAATAATCAAACAAGAACACATGTGTTTTCAAAAATAACATATCATGTTTAGTAGAGGCCGATCTTTGATCGGGCAAGCAGGGGTGCTCATTTCAGGACCTTCCCCTCTCGTACCCAAGTTCCCGAGCCGAGGCAACTTTGGTGATGACGGACACGTGGCCTTTGGCACGAGTCAGGGTTTCCTAAATTTTCCAAAAACAAAATATTTGGGTTGCGACTCTGAAATCTAGCAAAGCAGTCCATGTTTGGCGTTTTTGATTCAAAATTGATTTTTCAAAACCAATTGCCGGATTTGGGCTCTTTGGTGATTTATCATTGGTGATTTATCAGTCTTACATTGCACTTTGTGAGATTAGATTTAGAACCGCGACAGGAGTCCGAACTGTAGTAGCTAGAACCCAATTCGCACCCTCGCGCGCAGAGATAGTTCGGGGCGGTCTACACATATTCTATCGTATTTTTTTTCGATAACTCAATTCAAATAATCACATGGCAATCAATAACACTTACTAACACATAATTACATAATTAGCAATAAGCACAAAATCAATATAATTAAGGAGGTGGTTGTCACAGTCGGGCTGGACCAAACCGGGTTGGAAAATTCAAAATACCACTTAGGAAAAGGAATGATTTTATGTTGTTTTAAACGAATCGTCCAACGTGTAGATAGGAATAGGCATATGTCGAGTTGGGCCGAGCTAGGCTAACACTACATAATAAGGAACTTTGTGTCTAACCAAACCCAGCCCGACCCTAATATCGAGCCTCTACATCTTCCTAAGTCCGGTCCAAAAAATAATTATAAATCTCAAATCCACTCATCGGGCTATATGTTAAAATTTTTTTAAAACATTCCATAATTAAATTTTTTTATCACACAAATGTGAGTTTCAATAAAATCAATAAAGATAAATTCTACATCCCAACAAAAAATATATATTTTAATGTATTATAATTAATTAATTATTTATTTATTTTAATAGTGGGCCAGGCCATGCTGGGTTGAAAATATAAATCAAAAACCTAGTCCATTAATTTATCGAGTTGAAAATATTGGCATAGACTGACTCTATGGGCTAAAACAACCATCCCAAGCCCTAGAAAAATAGGGATGTGTCAGGCTGGCCAACAGGCCGATGCCCACCCCAATGTGTAGGGCTTGTCGAGTACATCATTCTTGCAAAAAATCACATTGATCGGATATCAATAAATACTTGATCAGATCAAATTTGTCTCAACAGTAACTATAATTTAAAAAAAAAAAAAAATCTTGACACAAATGTGTTTTAGTTAAGTGACTATTGATATTTGATTAACAAAATTTTTTATAAGAATGAAGTACTCGATGAGCCATATACATTGAACGGTTTAGATTATCGATATGAGTTTCGTTGTGGGCCCATGAAAACCTGCCAGCATGCTCCAGTTGAAAAACCTAACTATAGAAACTTATCCCTTTGATTATATTTTATGTGATGTTTGATTATAACTCATTAATTATTTTTTTTTAATTATGATTGACAATGATTTAATTATGATATTCGTAATAATTAATATCACAAATGTTATAACTGACATATGATAGAGACATCCTTTTGTTATAATTCAGAAAAATAAAATAAACGAGTTATATCCTTTTGTTATAAATCAAAAAAATAAAATAAATGAGTTCACTTTTCATAATTGACATATGATAGAGGCACCCTTTTGTTATAACTCAAAAACATAAAGTAAATGAGTTCACTTTTCATAATGGCTTTTTAACTAAAATTTAAATCTTCCCCAATGAAACATGGATATTCATATGCAAGTATGGTTTGATTAGTTTAGTTATTCATCAAAAATTTAGGCCTTTATACACATTTGACTCATATGCAAGTTTTTCTTCTTTTCATTAGCACAAGGAACACACACAAGCAAAAGTTATATCTTGTGCCATTGGCATGCATATGGTAAGAATTGAACCTATAAATTCAACAAATATAAGTTAGGCGCTTTAATCATTCAATCATAAATACTTATTGAGGATCCTTTCGATGATGAATAATCAAATTCCAATTAAAATAGCACATGGTGAAACTCATTAAACATCAAAACAGGTTGGGAGCAACACCGGAACTAAGCGTCACGTGCCCCTGACTTTTCAATAATATATGTATCCTTTTATGTATTAGCTTTCACAGCAACTTTATGGTGGTGTTTGATAGACTTATAAGCAACTTATTTCAGCTTTTAACTTAATTTAAGCTAAAAACTTGTGTTTGGCTCAGCTTATTTGACCAACTTATAGCTTAAATGAAGTTAATTTTCAACTTATTTGAAAAATGGGTCAAGGGATGCTTATATTTTTAGCTTAAATGCGCAGCTACACAGTGGGTGGTGAAATGACTTAAATGCCCCTCCTAATCTCCATTATTTACGAAAATGCCACTATATATACCCGTTTGACTACCCTAACTCTCGCCTTTCACACTCTTCTCTCCTATTCTCCTCTCCTCTGGCGACTGAGAAAAAGCTCGACCAACACCCACAAAAATAGTTGTCGACCTCTCTGATCACAGCAAATCGAGCTTGTAGAACCGTCGCCTACCTCTCCAAGAAGAGTCGTCCCCCTGTTTTTCCGTTCATCTGCATCGAAAATGTAAGATTTCATGACTGTGATACATGTATAGACTCGATTAGGGTTTTGTTTTTGGTTATGTGAAATGGTGTCTTTTCTCTTCTTCACTCTGTGATTAGGGTTGAAACCCCCCTTTTGACTGCGATCTGTTATTAGTTGAGGTGAACTGCAATATAATTGAATCCAACAGTTAGATGAATGAGTTTGTTTTAATTTTTTTTTTCTTTCGTAGAATGAGTACCCAAGAGGAAACACAACCTGAAAATAGGAAGAACAAGGAAAAATCAAGTCAAGTACCATCCGTTAAAGCTCATTGGGACGCAAAATGAAATGAAATTTTTATTAAGCTTTGTGTTGAGCAAGTGAAGGTTGAACATAGACCTGGTACACACTTAGATAGTGTCGAGTGGGAAAATGTGATAACTAAGTTTAAAAGTATGACTAGAAAAGCATACCAATGAATACAAATGAAAAATCATTGGGATGTGTTGAAAAAAGATTGGCTATTATAAATGAAAAAGATTGACTACAGTAGATTCACCACATTCACATCTCCATATTTATTTTTGCATTTATAATTGTTTACTTTAATTTCATTTTGGAATTTTAAAATAGATGAGTTTTACTTGGTGGATGCTGGGTATCCAAGCATGAAAGATATCTTGCACCTTACGAAGGAGAAAGGTACCATCTAGCTCAATTTGAACATGGTCAACCCTCTCAAAATGCTCAAGAAAAATTCAACCAAGCATATTCATCACTTAGAAGTGTAATAGAAAGAACGTTTGGGGTTTGGAAAGCAAGATGGCCGATGATAAAGGATATCCCACCAAACTACAACTAGGTGACCCAAGTCAAACTTGTTTGTGCAACAATGGCAATTCATAATTTCATCTGACAAAGTGAGTTCCACGATATTGCATTTGACTCTTATGATAGATTTACGAATTATATATCTAATGATGAGGAAGGATCTTCGTCTCAACAAGCACGCCATGGAAATGATGTTGACTGTGATGACAACGAGATAGAAGTGAAGAGACATAATATTTGTATGTCAATTTGCAGACGAAATTAGGTGATCTTTAAATATGTATGAAGTTTCATTTTTATTGTCTTAATAATAATTTATTGTATTTTTGTTGCAATGACATTTTTTTGTTCCCTTGTCAACTCAATATTATTATAAAAATAAAATAAAAAAAATAAAAAAATAAATTTGAGGTAGTGAAATGTACCAAATTAGGTACTAATTAATCAACTTCCATTAATGAAATAACTTTTTCAAAATTTAAAGAGAAGAAAATGACAAAATTACAAATTTTCTATTCATAAGGGTTAAAATGACAATTACATAGCAAAAAACTATTTTACAGCTTATTTACCAAACACTACTCTGCTGCTTGAATCTATAATCCCACAGCTACACCAAACAAGTTACCAGCTTATGCTCACAGTTATAAGTTATAATCTGTTAAGTTATAATCTATAATCACTTTCTCACAGCTCTATCAAACGGGGCCTATGTCCCATCCAAAATGTGTCCACTCACTTATCTCAACATGGTTAAGGTTTTTTGCATTGTTCATAGTAGGTAGCTTTTTGGTACTTTAGAAGTAGGATGTAGCTTGCCTCTAGTCCGATCTTGGACTGGGCGGTATTGTTCAGTCCGTGGAAGTTCATTACGGGTCTAGTTTTGATAATCTGGACCGTTTAATATGTAGAACTCATCAAGTACTATATGTCTATAAAAAATTACGTTGATCAGATATCGATAGTTATATGATCAAATCAATTTTGTATTAAAAAAATGTACGGTGAACAAATTAACAGTTGACAAAAAAACTGATACAATGAGATAATTATCGATATCCGATCAACATGATTTTTTACAAGCATATAGCACCTAACAAGTTCTACACATTGAACAGTTCGTATTATCAAAACGGAATCCGTGGTAAGCTCCCATAGGCTGAACAGCGCCGTCTAGTCCGATCTCAGACTGGAGGCAAGCTGCTCCCTAGAAGTATTGTATGGTATTATTTATGTAGTGGTCCAAATTAATAGTTTAGTGTGAAATTTATGGATGAAACTTAAAATCTCATTATTGTTAGGTAGTTAGGTGATAATGAGTGGATCACTCGTGACTTTTTTAATTTTTACCCAAAAAAAAATTACGATTTATCATATCGGAAATACTACATAGGTAACATTATATGATATTTCCGGGCAATCTGATAATTTTTATTTAAAACATATCATTTATAAGTAATACTATCTGTCAAATATTTTTCTCTCAAATAAAAATTAAAGAAATTTTATAATGATTTGTGCTATAAATGATATCTTTTTATTTTCTAAAATTAGAAATTTTAATTTGCAATTTTGTGTGCTAAAATTGTAAACTTACATTACTATCGCGTGCCACTATTATAGAACTTTGTTTTGTTACTATTAATAATGAATATTTAAATTTTTATGCTTAAATTTAATTCATAAAATTATTATTATCTTGTAGTTGATAAAAAAAAATTAATTAATTAACTAATTGTAAGGGGTTGCCTCTACCTTTACTTCCTGCTATTGGTTGGGGAGGCACATCTCAACAATTAGTACTGTGGCTTATAATTCGAAAAATGTCGCTGGTAAGTCTAACAAGAAGTGATTTTTGGTCAAATGTGTTTTTACTCACCCAAGTGTTTTTAATGGTGCATCAAATTTTTTTATTAAATTTGAATAAAAATTTGAGTAAAAGTTTTATTTAATATCAAGTGCTTCAACAAAAGTTTTTGGAGGTTCATCAGAACTCCGGTCAATTGGGTGAACGACCGCGAGGATGTCCAGCCGATTGATTGGCCAATGTAAATTTTTCACAAATTTTTGCCTTCATGTGGTCATCCGAGAATCGACCAGGAGGTCGACCGATCAGTGTAACTTTTTTACAAAATTTTGCCTAGAGATAGTCATCCTGGGGACATCCAAAGGGATATCCGAGGGGACATCCGGTGGTGAAAATCAAACAGTTATGAACAGCGATTTGATAAAAGAGACATTAGTCCTTAATTTGATGAAAGAAAAGTGAAATTCTAGATTTGATACCTATTTGATGAAACCATTTGAGTAGAAAAATGAGTTATTTTTCACCAAATTCAAATTTGATGATAGATTTGAGTAACCATTGAAGATGGTCTAAGAAAATCAAAAATTTATGTTTATTATTTATTAGAAATTATCTCAGTTGTTACTATATTTATACAACTTTTGAACTTAATAACTGAGTTGTTACCATATAATTTATTAGACTATCATTTTAAGGTATTTTATTGATAAATTTAATTTATATAAATAATTTTTTTGTATGGACAATTACCAACAAAAAAAAAAATCAATCAAGGTTTTAGCTTTATAACAAAATAAATTCTGAATTTTTAATTTTGTCAATTTAAACCATTTATCTATTTTCATTAAATAAAACGAACGGAAAAAAAGTATTTTAATCATTACACTTAATCTAGTATATATAAAATATTTAGAACACCATTTTCATTGTGTTTAATGACTAAAATACCCATTTTCCATATATTTTACTTAATGAAAATAGATGAATGGTTCAAATTGAAAACAAATCAAAAGTTTAAGATTTAAATTGATAAAAATTAAAAATTCAGGATTTTGTTACAAGTCTCAAACATTGGGTTTTTTCTTTTTAATTTTCCTTTTTTTTTTTATCTCTATAACTTTTATAATTGAAAAATAATTAATATTTACAAATCAAATTAATAGATTGGTGCTATTACATAATATGTGAAATGGAGCTTATTGAGATTATTGAGATTATTGAGATGGAGCTTAAGGATAAGGAGAGATTTTTAAAAGATGGAAATACTTAGATGTAAAAAAGTGTGCAATGGGTGTGTGGAGTGGGTGTTCTGCATCAGGAGGATCCTTTTTCAGTGCTTGGGTTGTTACCAGTGGAGCTTATGCAGTGGGTGTGTGGAGTTTAGATCAGAGTAGAAGTTTTGTTTCATGGGTGTATCGGTTGGGTGGTTGTAGTGTTCTTGCAATGGGTGCTCAGAGATTGGCCTTGGGTGTATTAAGTAGCAATGGATTCTCAGTGGGTGCGTTTCTTAGTGGGGCATGGTTTGGTGTTAAGTTCTGCTTAACCTTTATTAGCCTCTGTTTTTAGTTTGTTTTTTTAGCCTCTGCTTTTAGTTTGTTTTTTTCTTTTAAAAAAAAAAATTTGTGAGGCTGAGGGGTTGGTTGTTTGGGTGCGAGTAGCAGTATTAGGGATAGTTTGTACTTTCTGAATCTCTCTTGATGCACTTCATCTTCCTGTACTCTTAATTTCATGTTGTTAATGAAATTTTTCTTGTTGATCCAAAAAAAAAAAAAATTACATAATATGTGAAATAAATTGAGAACATGCCATAAATATTATACAAATATTTAAGGTCAACAGAAGAATTTTTACAAATTTAAGGGATCATTTTACATACATCATAAAATACTTAAAGACCATGTTTTTACATACATCATAAAATACTTATAAAGTAAAGGAATAATAAAGCAATTTTGAAAAACTTAGGGGGCCATGGCCACCTTGGCCCTCCCCTAGCTTGGTCACTGCCTGCCATATAATTTTTGAGTTTTATTTATGAAAATTTTATTTATAATAATTTTTTAATTGAGGGGATATTTGAGAGGTAAACAATCTAGTAAAAAAAAATTAAGTCAATATAAAACGTTAATTTATTCTTTTTATTCTTTTTATAAGTCTTTTTATAATAAAAAAAATTAAAAAAAATATTAAAAAATTAATTCCGAGCCCCATAAATGAAATGTGTAACACATAACACATGATTGAAGACAAGACGTAGGAGAACTTGTAATGATTTTTAATCAACACCCCAGCCATCGACTATTGATCAGATCACGCAGGAGAACTTGATTGTGATGTCACAACTTGAATTTTATTGACAAAGGACTTGTTTGGAAACTAACATTTTTAATTAAAAATCATTATAAGTTGTCAAATTATTCTGTCTATTTTTTTGTAAATCTTTTATAAAATGTTTAGAAGTCAATAAAAATTTCCAAACGCATTCTAAGAATCCTTTTGAAAAGTAATTTTTTTAACTTTTTAACTAAAAATATGAGGTAAAAAAAAAAAAAGTATGTATAGAAAAACGGTTTTTGACCTTGAACTAAAAAAAACTTTCAAAACAAAAGAGTAAATAAGAAGATCCCTCTTAACTTCTTCTATGAATTAAAATTTTGTTAACTTTTTGAATTTTGTAGTAGCCTTTAGATTGTTGTATGCAATTGCCAAACCACCCTTAAATACTTGTGTCTCTTTTTAAGAGAATTTGGCCAAAACCTCTTCATTGGGTCATTCTTTAATAAAAAAGATAGTTCATAAATTTTTCCTTCATAAATTCCCTCACCTAAAGGCCTATAGTTGATGGACACATAAATATTTTTTTTAATTTCTTTTTGGACAACCTTGCCCTCCAAATTTCTCTTTGTTTTTCTGTAGAAAACTTGTTAATTTTTAATTTGTTTGTGATGGTACTCTTTAGCTTGATTATTTCAAGTGAATAATAGTGCTAAATCTGTATTTTCTTTTCTTTTCGTTTTTCTTCATAACCAAACGGAAGCTTTAGCTACTGAGAATCAGTTTTGAATTGGCATGTGATGCATGAATGTGAGCTAAAGTCCAAGCTTGATTATCTAATTTATTTGGAGATTGATACTTTGGGAGTGTTTGGGAACTTGGTTTAGGGGCTTTTTTTTTACTAAAATAATTAATAAAGGCAAAATAGATCAAAATAGTTAATAAGATAAAATATCACATTTAAATTATAATCATTTCATTTTTTCTGTCATAATTATCAAATCAACTGCAAAAAAACAAGTCAACTATCATTCCAAACATAATTTTTTTAACTAGACTAAAATAATTGAAAAATTAAAAAATCAACTAAAATAGTCAAATTTTCAAACCTTGGTGTTTTGCTAAAAATCTAAAACCTAGTTCAATCAATTCTTCACCGTAAACAAGTTTTCCTTTTGCATCTGTCTTCAAATTGTGAATCAATTGTAGCAAAATGGAGGAAATGGGTACATGTAGCCAACCCATGTAATTGGGAGAAAGGATTATGAGATTGGAGTTTCTTAGAGAAATGTTAGTAAAATTTCATCTTTAATTGTTGTTTTTGTTCTTTTAATATGTATTTTATTATTAATTATTATTTTTTTGTTAATGTCATGTTCAAGAATGATGATAAAATTTTATTCTAATTGTGTGTTTTTGAGTTATTACTTCTATTATATAAATTTTAGTGTGAAATTATTGTTAATCAGAGTAAAATATTACTGTGAAAAAGAGTAAAATGTTACTGTTTACTTCAATTTTGGCAATAATTTTTTTTTTACCAAAATTTCATAGTCAACTTATGTGGCGAACCCCAACGTGCATATAATTCTTATATATTATTTTATTGAGCATATTTGCATAATTATGTATTTAATTTGTTCTTATCTGTTTATTTATGGAATATCTGTCTAAGTGCTTAGTTTGAATTTGAAATTGAAAACCCAAATGGATTCAAAAACCAAATTGACTAGATCAATAGGTTAATTGGAATATTTAGAATCATATGACAAGTTTAATTAAAATTTGATTCGGATCAAAATAATTAGAATTGATTAGAATTAATTAGACTTAAGCTTAATCAATTAATCTTAATCTCACTTAATTAACCTAACCTAATTAAGCTTATATATATGTAATATGAGCTTAAGAATTCATTTTCTCATCAACTTGGCTGAGATTTAGAGAGAGGAATCAAGAGAGAAACAAGTCCTAAAGAGAGAAGTCATAGAATCAATTGCATGTAATTGAGAGGAAACTTGAATTCTTATAGAATTGAGTTGAATTTGAACGTACATGAATAATTCTCCATCTTTGAGCATAGTTCTCTACAAAGTCATGCATGCATGGAGTTTATACTTGATATCTTAAAGGATTTTACATAATTCTCCACTCATCACTTCATATATTCATACTTTGAAGGAAAATATTGAAATTCATTACATGCATGGTGAGAATTATGAGTTTTGGCTTTGATTTTGAGAATTAACAAAGGTTTTGAACTTCTAATTTGAAATGAGTTGTGTTTTTGAGTTCTCTAAAAGAGTTTCTATGCTTTTAGGTCTAGCCATGCAAACTTTGAACTTAAATGATGCATTTTTTAACTTCAAATTCAATTTTGAAAAACCCAGAAATCGCCTAATTCGCTCGAGCAACAAATCCGTGGTTCAAACAAACTAAGCACGCTTCTAGTATTTTTGCAGTCATTTGTAGTTGGCTCGAGCGACCAAGTGTGTGCTCAACTCAACTTTACATTGCACTTGGCTCAAGTGACCAGGTGATGGCTCGAGCTTACTTTGACACCATCCAGTGCTTTTGTAGTCAAGCCACATTGCTCGAGCTACCAAAGGTGCGCTCGAGCAAAAATCATGTTTTCAATAATTTTTGACAAACACTTATATGTACATCTTTGCATCCTCATGTCCTTTTAGGCATTCTTAAGCATCATTTAGACATCCTTAGCCATGGTATAAACTAGAAACACATTAAAAGGGGATTAAGTTAAAATAGAACGTTTGATTGAGACTTGTATTTCATTTCGTGCTTTGTTATGTGTATTGTGTAGGTGGACACTCGAGGCTTAAAATCAATATAACCCACTGTGAGTAATATCTTTATAAAGTTATGTTCGAAAGGTATTTTGAAATTATTCTAGATTGATATTTTGAATCCTATTTTGTTATTTATGAATAAATGTCTTATTTGAAATTGTAATCGCGGCATCCATTAGTGAAGCCCTCGCCTGAGAAAAATAATACCATGGCTGATTAGATTAATTGAAACACAGAGATCTTTGATATTAGATCTTAATGATCCACATTGAATTATAAGTTACTAATTGACTCGTTGTGGTTCCATTAGATTGACCTTTGTGGTCCTATTGGCTTCGGCACATTGTTACATCGTTATTCTATTGGATGTATCACGTGTAATGTTTCGAATGATTATTGTTCTCACAATGATTGACATGATTGTTATTCAAAATGGTTTTGCCGGTGTTAAAAAGAAAAAAAAAAGTTAAGTAATGAAAAAAAAAAAAAAAAGAAAAAAAGGGAAGAAGAAGAAGAAATGTTTCGTATCATGTTAGATTTTATTTATATAAAGCCTTTTTATTGATATTACTCACTGGGTTTCACCTCACCCATCTCCCTTATATATATGTAGGTGAGCAAGTGGAACGTCAAGCTTAAGGCAGCCTCAAAGTCTACCTATGTGAAGTCATTTTTGAAGTGCGTCTGTGATGGACGTGCTTAGACTTGAGAAAAGTCAAGCTTTGTTAACCCTTCTTTTGTTTTGTTTACTTTTGATATTTTAGAAATTGTTATAGATAATGTTGTATGGGAAGTCTAACTTTGGTGTATTGTGTATAAGCTTGTATGAAGTTTAAGGTTTTAAATTTGGATGAATTTGGTATGTATGCGTTGCTTAATAGATTTAGTTATATTTCATTATTACTTCTGCTAAACCCCGTTATTATATTATGATTGATTTTGTCATTAAAGCTAAAAGTAATTCGGGATTACTTGTTGGTCATTACCTAAACTTATAGGGGCGGGTTCGAGTCTTGACAACCTAGATCTTATTTGATAAATCTTGATTAATGGATTCTAAAAATACAAATTTTATTAAAAATCGACATCTAAATAAAAAGTTATATCATTTTAAAATTTAAAAATATTAAACTAGGCAATATGATATTTTGGTAATAGTAGTGTGTGCTAAACTTTTGAAGGAAAATTTTTTGTACTTATCCTTAATGTATTAAAATTTTATTATGAGGAGATTTTAATCAAATCTCCCCTCTTTTTATTAGATAATAATAAAAAAAAAGAATGAGGGAATTACACATAAGTGGGAATCAGAAAGGGTTGAGCTTCTTTCGTGTTGAGATCTCAACATGTGAGAACTTGAGAGACTCGTAGGTTTTTACGAGTCTCATTTCAATGATCTGAATCGTTCATTTTAAAAGGCCCTCAATGTATATCATCCATAAAAAAGATTAGTTCGATTTAATAATCGTAATTGTATCATTTTATCGCATTTATCTCTGAAAAATTAATGGCACACATATTTTTAAAATAGACCATCTATTTTTTTAGAGACATATGCAATAAACTGAAAATTTTATAATTATTGAATTGACTTAAATTTTTTCATGAATGATATACATTAAAGGCTCTACAAAATAAATGGTTCAGATCACTGAAATGAGATCGTAAAAGCCCAACCTAGTGAGAAAAAATATTTATAAAGTTTATGATTTTAATTATTAATATTTATGAAGTTTCACTTCTTTGTAAATATTTATTCTAATCCCCACTGGTGTGCCATTCTCCCTAAAAAAAGGATAAATTACAATGATCTCTTTCACGGTAAAACTCATAAGTTTGACACAATTACACTGAGTTTCTTTGAAGATTTAATTTATAACTTTATCCACTTTTTATCATAAATTTGTTAGTCGTGTAAATAAAAAAATGATATTATTATCTTTTTTACATTAAAATATATATTTTACCTTATGTATTTTTGCGTTTTCATATTATCTACTAAAAAGAAATATAATTATTTTAAAATTATAAAGCTTACTATATTTTTTAAAAATTTTAAAGAAAGTCAATATAATTTATCCTTAAAAAACAATATCCTAAGATGAGTGGTCTCCACACACATACAAAAACACAAAATAAAATATGAGTTGCCTCCCATTCTACCAAATAACTTCTCCAAGAACCAGAAGAAACTAACCTGGGTTGTTTTGGAAGGGCGATTGCAAGAAAGAGTCCAGTGGTCACATCATTTATTATTTGACGTTAAATAATTTATTATTTCAAGTGTTAAATTATTTTTTAATATTTTAATAAAAAATATTAAGTTAGCCATTATGTTAATTTTTGTTTGGAAATAATTTTTTAATTTTTTAATTATTTTTATTTGACTAAAAACAGTTTCATTTAGAAAGAACTTTTAACTTCTTTTTTTTTATATATAATTTTGTAAAAATAAAAATTAAATGATTATGATTTAAACGTTACATTTTATCTTATTATATTTTTAACTTATTTTATAATAGCTTAAATTAATCTCAACCTACTTTCTAAAGAAGACATGAATTCGGCTGAAAATCACCACAATTAGGAGCAATAATGCTACGCACACAGAGGACTAAATACAAAATTAAACACAGAAATTGTTCATTCGGGCGACTAGCCTATTGGTCGGCCGAATGATCAGGTGATCGATCAGCCAAAGCTTGTCAACCGCAGCTAGAACATGTTAACCGCGACTATCATATTGTCAACTTAAAGTGTCATCTTATCAACTGCAACTATTATCTTTATTAAAGCATCTCCAACGGTGCATCACACTTTTTTACCAAATTTCAGTAAAAGCTTCCTTTGACACCAAGTGTTTCAACGGAAGATTTTGGAGTTTCATCAGACCACTGGTCAACCAGGAGGACGACTGGGCGAATGTCTGACCGATCGACCGGCCAGTGTAAATTTTCTTTTTTTTTTCCTTGAGGTGGTCGATCGGGCAGACAACTAGGCAGTCGACCAGTCCAGTGTAATTTTTTTACTTTTATTATTTTTTCTTAAAGTGGTCATTCAGGAGGATATCCAGTAATGATAATGAATAGATTTGATAAAATAAAATTTAATTCTCAATTTGATAAAAGAAAAGTGAAATTTTCGATTTGATACCAATTTGATGAAACTATTAGAATTAAAAAAAAAAAAACACTTTTTTTATTAAATTTAAATTTAATAATGAATTTAACACACAATTGGAAATAGTGTTAGAGCATCCACAGTGGAGCTATTAGTAGGTGTTTTAGTGTCAGTTGTTATTTTTTAGCAAGTCTTTTTGTGTTTTTGCTCTCACAATGGAGCTGTTAGTAGGTGTGTTAGTGGTGTGTTTTAAAATGTTTGTTATCTGTAGCTAGTGTTTTAGCTAGCGAAGGGGAACGTTTTTCTGTTTTACCGGTTGACCAGCCGGATGTCCGGCCAATTGACCAGTCAACGGCAATTTTAATTTTTTTTTTTTTATTAACTTGTTGGGATTTTTTTTTTTTTGACTTGAAACTTAATTTTGGGCTTGAAATTTTTGATTAAACTAAATTATTTATTTATTTTATTTATTATATATATATTTAACACACACTTTAAGACACCCCTTAACACATCTATTGCACCACCATTCATTCACTATTTACTCACTAAATTAACAAACTCTTAACACATATTTTTGGGTCCCACTTTTGACACTTTTTGTCATATAACACACTTTAACCCACAATTTTAACACATTCATTGTGGATGCCCTTACTGGCACGAGTGTTTCCATTAGCTAGTTTTACATATAATAAATTGAGAAATAATTCAATGTTTTAAAATGAGAGTACTAATGTCAGCTCTAATGAGCAGACAGTGGAAGAAAAAATAATAAAAATAAAAGTTAATCTATCACATTAATGATGAAATTCACATAACGTCACATCATTAATAATATATTAATGGTATAAAATAATTTTCTAATAAATTTCACAAAAAAAATCTTGTATATAATAGACCTATCAGCCCCACATTTGCTGTGGCTATCATTTGATTGAGGGGTTAAAGTCATGCTTGATTGAGGGGTCAAAGTCATGCACTCGGGGTTCTCCCAGAAGCCACAACAGAAAACTTAGCTAGCAAGTCTTATTTTTTTAGGATAAAATTACATTGACCTCCCTTATATTTGGACAAAATACTAGTATGACAAGCGCGTGTTTGGCATAATCTATGATAGTATGTTTTTTTTTTGTTTTTTTTATTTTAATTATATTATTTCTTTATTTTTTTATATTATTTTATAAAAAATCAAAAATATATTTATTTATAATGTGACAAGACGGTTAGTATTTTAACATAAATTGCAGAGTAATACTTTAAACGGTAAATTATACTTTGTTCTCTTTATATTTGGTTACTTTTTTTTATTTTGGCCCTTAAAATTTATTTTTTTCTACTTTGACCTTTTATTTTTCAATTTTTTCCCAATTTACTCCTAAAAGAAATTTCTTCCCAATTTACTCCTAAAAGAAATTTCTCTTCAAAATTAAACAAAAAAATGTCATAAAACGATCACATAACATAAAAATATATTATTATATTAGGATTTAAGTTTATATCAGATATATGAGTTATATATAATAAAATATTTTTATTCCACTTGACTATCAATGTATCATTTTTTGACTAATTTTTAATATAAATTAGTTTTAAGAATAAATTGAGAAAATTTTGGATTGTTTTGGGAATTGGCTTGTAATCTGCCTTTTTGATTTGTTACGAAAAAAACGTGCAAAAAGTAGAGAGATAATATGATTTAAAATAAGTTAACTAAATATAGGCAGGATTATAAGCTTGTTCCCAAAATGATTTATTTGAAACGTGAATGACCAAAGTTAAAAAAATAAAAAATAAATAAAAAATACGCTTTAAAGACTAAAGTGAAAAAATGATCAAATATAAAATGGACAAAATGTAATTTATCCTACTTTAAAATTACCAAATAACTTCTCATATAACGAAACAACTAATTGATCGTTATCTTAAATCCTAACCCATAGGTAAGAGCAAACTGTGGTCTTTTTTTGGCAATTAGATTAAAAGTTAATTTATTAATATTTTGATTTTTTTTGGTTATATTATCTCTCTATTTTTTGTACTTTTTTTTTAGAGAAAAAAGCTTAAATTAATATTTTGATTTTTTTGGATTATATTATCTCTCTGTTTTTTGTATTTTTTTTTTAGAGAAAAAAGCTAAAAAAAAAAAAAAACTTTAAAAATTAATTTTTAAACCTACTTTCTGAAATAGGTCAAAACATAGGATAAATTACACCAATCTCCTTCAAAATTTGGAAAAAAAAAAATAGTAAATATCAAAAAATTTGGTATAATTACATTGCACCATTTTAAAGTTTTAATACATATAATACTTAGTCATGTTCTCATCAACTGTTCATTAATCATATAGATGAAAAAAATGATATTGTCATATATTTTTTTATTTATTTATCATTGTATCCTCATATTGTTTATATTAGTTTTAGTTAGTATTTTGATCTTATTAAGGCTTCGTTTCGAACGTGGATTGGCTTTTTAACATTTTAATTTTTAGCTATTTTAGTCTAGGGCTATAAATTCTCGTTTGGGATATAAATTTTTTAGCTTTTTTTGACTTATGTAAGAGAAAAAATGAAACGATTCTGATTTGGATATGATATTTTGTCTAATTAGGTTAAAAAGCTTATTTTGGCTTCGTTTGGGAAGTGGGTTGGCTTTTTGGCTTTTTGACTTTTTTGGCTATTTTAGCTTAGGCTAAAAAGCTTGGTTTAGGAATGACTTTTTGATTTTTTTAATTTTTTTTGTGAGAGAAGAGTGTAATGATTATGGATTGGATGTGATGTTTTGTTTGTTGCAGCTAAAATAGTCTATTTTGTCTTTTGTGACTATTTTAGCCAAAAAAGCCCAAAAAGCCTCTTCCCAAACAGAGGCTTTGTCTTTTTAGGACTATTTTAGTCTCAACCCAACCCACCCCAACCTAACCCAACCCAACCCAACTTCCCAAACTAGTGCTTAAAAAAGCTAGACTCCATTTAGGGTTGTTTTGGGAAGTAGATTAAAAGTTTACTTTTTAATTTTAAAAAAAAATGTATAAAAAATAGAGAGGTGATGTGATTTAAAAAAATCAAAAACTTAAAAAATCCTAAAAAAGCCGAAGTTGCTTGGACTTGTGGGATCTATCATGTGCTTCATTTTATGATCAAAATTGTTCATTTGTAAGGTCATTCATATATATTATCTATATAAAAAATTAAATCGTTCCAATAATTATAATTTATTTAATTTATCATATTTACCTCCAAAAAATAGATAATAAATGTATTAATAATAAATATAATAAACTAAACATATTACATTTATCAAATTGATTTAATTTTTTTATATATAATATATCGAGAAATTTCTATAACATAAAAAATTTAAATTATCAAAATAAAACGCACAAATCCAAAGACGTTGACAACCCCTTTTAATTTAGTCCAATCTACATCAAGGCTGGAGGCAACCCCCAATGTATTCGTATATGCAATTTAATATGAAAAAAAAAAAATGATTTCGTTATGTGATGTAATCATTGTTTATCTTTGATTGCAAATGCGATGTAATCATTGTTTATCTTTGATTGCAAATTACTAAAAGAATTGAATCAATTTCATTCAAAATTCTTTTTAAAAAAATAATTTCAAAAACTGTCTATTTTTGAAATGGAAAACTTTTTGTAAAGCTTTTTATGTGGGGAATAAATATCAAACAATAGAAGGTGAATCCGCTAAGCATTTTCGTATAAGAATCTAATTTTTGGCTAAAAATTGAGAATCAATGAATAATTTTGGAAAAATATTTTTTGCTCTTTAAACCTTTTAGGTTTTTTGTTTTTCAATTCAAAATTAAATAAATAGGGTAAAAACAAACTTATCAAATTGCGGTGAAGCATAACACAACTTTCATAAATTATCAATGTAAAAAAAGTTGCTTGGGGTTGCTGCTGCGCATGGTGCGCTGCAACAACTGTTACACATTTTATTAGGCTCATTTTAGTGCTCAATTTGATAATCTAAATCATTCACATTTTAGAAAATATCGAGTAAAACATACTTATAAAAAATCATGTTAGTCACGTATCGTTGGCTCTTGTCATATTTATGTGACAAATTAGAACCCCATAAATTACTAATATGTTCTAATAATTGGACTTAACTCGCATTAAGTTCTATTGAAAATTAGTTCTAATAAAATCGCCATTAAAAATAATTTTTTGTGATTATTTTTTGCATGCCACTAAAAATTGAAAATTAGCGACTTTTTTGTCACAATTTTTACAAATTGTCACTAAAATTTATAATTAATGATATTTTTCTGTGACGAATTTTTCAAACTGTCGCTGAAGTTAAAAATTAGTGACTTTTTTGTGACGATTTTTCTAAACTGTCGCTAAAACTTATAATTAATAACGTTTTTTGTGATAAAATTTTCAAATCATCACTGAAAATTAACAATTAGTGACATTTTTTTAATAATATTTGATGAAATATATCGTTAATTATCACATAATCTTTTGAATATTAAGTCTACCTATTAAGATATACAAGCAAGTACTCTCACTTTATTTTGGTATCAGACTTCCTTTACTGTCTTTGCAAAATTCTGTTAGAAAATGCTTTATACCCCCACTGGGGGTCGACCCCCAGTGAGGTGGAGGCCCGTTATTGGACGAAAAAAAATTATTTTTTTTTTTTTTGTTGTCAGCCAATGGAGGCGCGCCACCACACTGGGGTGCGAACCCCACTGGGGGTATTTAGCAGGGCTCATTGTGCTAACCATAAAAAATTCCTTCGACAGCTGGAAGAACACGGGAAACTTCTTGGCAATGCATGTGAGCGTCCTGACCTACAACTCAAATGCAAAGATCGAAAGTGTCAATGTTTACCCGAAACACACTTTTACTGCCAAAAATGGAAATACCAAACGCTCCACCAAAATCATTTTATTTTATTTTTATTTTTTTTATAACAAGTGTTTGGACCAGTTTATGCGTAATTCAATTAATTCTAAGACTATGATATTAATGACCGCAGTGACCCAAAAGTTTGGGATGTTTGGCCTCTTGGGTGGTAAGTGTTGGAAAATTTTAATAATTAATGAAAATTAACTCTATTCGAATTAAAGATACAATGTTCAAACGTTGACCTTGATGACAATTTGTTTTATCTTTTGCAAAATTTCTATAAGAAATTTCTTGATATTTTATTTTTATTACTAGTTATTTGCATTAAATTAATATTTCCAAAATTATTTTCTTTCATTATAAGTCATTTGGTTGGCTGTCTTCCCACTAAACCAAACCTATTGAGGTTTCCATCAAAACCTTCTCCAAGCCAATCTCAAAAAAACTCTCTTTCGGTAAACAAAAGTGGTAGTATTATTATTTTAACCAATGCCCCAGAAATCGACCAGAGATAAAATGGTAAAAACCTTTGGAGTGAAAATCAAGCTGATTAACTCAAAATATCAAAGAAAATATTTTGAATAATTGGACCTTTTGATCTCGATTATTATTATTATTTTAAGTAGGAAGATCAACAATAAAAATTAATCGTGTTGTCCAAGACGGGAGCATTTACTTGGCTAGCATTAAACAAAAAAAGAGCAAATCAAATGCAACCCTAGTCTCCAAATGACTCTAGAATTACTTTAACTGAAAAAAGGAGACCATGACAACATGAATAGTTTTTATAAATTTCTTATTTCCTTTTTCTACTTTGATTTGTTAATAGTTGCAAAAAGTAATTAACAAGTTTATAAATAATAAAAAATAAAAAAAAGGCATGAAAAACACTTCAATTGTTAATTAAGAGAAATGTTTGGTAGCCCGAATTTGTGCGGCTCAAATAGTTAGAATGTATCCAAACGATGTCGTTTTACCCCCAAAATAATATCATTTTGAGACATTCAAGTTATTCAAGTCATGAAAATTCGGACTACTAAACATTGTTGATTAATTAATTGTCAAAGATCAACTTTTTTTTTTGGGGGCACCAGGCAAAGTACCAAAACATCATCTATTAAGTTTTTTTTGAGCGATACAAAGAAAACCAAAACATCATCTATTAAGTTTTTTTTGAGCACCAGGCAAAGTACCAAAACATCATCTATTAAGTTTTTGGAGTACAAAGAGGACTTGACTTGTATATTTTCCACTGAAAAATAGAAAATTAGCATTTATTATTAAACTATAGCTCAATTGTTTTCCTTTTTTTTTTCTTTTTCTTTTTCTTTTTTTGTTTTTTTGTTTTTGTTTTTATTTTTTAAAATCTCTCTTGGGTTGGTACCCCTCATTATTCATGAAAGCCACTTTAATTTAAATTGCCCTTTGTAAACAAACTATGCCTTCACCCTTTTTATTTATTTATTTATTTTTCTTTTTTATTAATAATTTATTATTATTAGGGAAATTTTTTTAAGGTCCATGATATTAAAATTTTATAGGATAAAGGACATGCAATATTTTCGTAATCGTTGGGGTCCCTTAACATTTTTCTAGAGAAATTTCGATGAATCTTTCTGGACTTCTCAAAGAAATTTTCTCCAAACTAGAGAATTTTGTCTCATTACATACAAAGAATCACTCTGGGTTCAAACCAGAAAAAATTAAAATTTCTCTGAATTCAAACGAGAAAAATTCAAAGAAAATTGAAATTTTTCTGGCTTTGTTCAAAGAAAATTGAAATTTCTCTGAATTTGTTCATAGAGAATTTCTCTCACTTTCTTTAGAAATTTCTCTGTAAAGAAAGCCTCTGTCTTAGCTTATCCAACAATTCTACTCCAAAATTTATATCTATCAAAACAATTCAACAATTCACACAGTAGACAACTAATCACAAAATTCAAAGACCATCCAGATAGTGAAACAAATTGAAAATAATATCTTCTAGAACTCAATAGTAAGATCAAAGCCACAATTCAACAAACCAACTTACCCACTAAAAATATTAAATTTAAAAAAAAATAAAAATAAAAAAACCGAACTCAACTAATCAATTTCCTTTAGAATTGACTGATGCCTAGAAAAATTGAGCAAAGGAAAAAAAAGATGAGAGAGCATACCCGTTTATTGCTAAATTTGAAGGATCAAGAAAGAGAGATGGGGAAAGAGATAGTCGCAATTGTAGCAATGGCTAATATAGCGTTCAAAGCTGACGAGACTCTCAACCAAAGGGAGCGAGAGGAGAGAGAAAATGTTCCATATGGAGCAAGCACAGTGGCTACATACTTGCTCGACGTTGCTAACGGAGAAGACAACGTTGTTGTCGATGGCGGGAGATGAAGAAAAGGCTATGCCGGCGGTGGTGGTGGTTG
This sequence comes from Camellia sinensis, assembly GCF_004153795.1. NCBI lineage: Eukaryota > Viridiplantae > Streptophyta > Magnoliopsida > Ericales > Theaceae > Camellia > Camellia sinensis. The sequence continues at coordinate 214,962 of NW_021026670.1, read as the reverse complement.
GGAAATCTAGAGTTTCGCGGAATCGATTTTTGGGCTTTCAGCCTCATTGTGCTTGTTGTCTCCCATCTGAGAATGGAGAAGTTGGTAGAGAGAGAGAGAGAGAGAGAGAGAAATGAGGTTTGATTTAAGAGAGTCAAATTTCTCTGTGATATATGGGTGTGAGGTTGAGAGACCTTAAACATCACAAAATAATATTGCGGATCTCTTCCATTACTAAAAATGAGGAGGTTAAGGGACCTTAAACATCACAAAATAATATTGTGGATCTCTTCCATTACTAAAAATGGGAGAGGGAACTTAGACTAATTTTTTTATTATTATTATTATTGTAGATTTATCCAAAATAAAAGGTATTGATGGTCCAACTGTGGATTGTAGGCCTGTTAGGTTTGGGCCGTTGGGCCAGGACCAATATACACATGCATAGAGTTATTTATCAAACTCGGGTTCTTTCAAAAATCACTTCTTTTGAACATATTTATCAAGGCCATGTTGTTTTAAGAACATGATTTTTAAAAACAACAGGCCTTCGAAACAGTAAATTTAAAAGTTCTTGAGTTTAAAAATATATTTCCAAAACACAAGAATTTGGTATTAAAAAAAAAAATCCTTAGTTTAAAATTTCTAAAGCAGCTGATTGCTAACATTGTTAAAAGTTAATTAATAATAATTTAAGAAAAGAAAAAAATATAAGGTTCTTGTTAACATGGTAAACAAAAGGGAAATTTGGTTAAAAGTCCCTAGTAGAAAGCGTGTGTTACTTGAAATCCAACATAAATTTTCTTCATTCATAAAGTCCCTTAGTTTTATTTGATTGGGGCGTGAAGGACATGCATTGATTTTTATGGGCATTTTTTTACCTTTGTTTACATAAGAGGCCTAATTAGAGATGAATTATATTTATTGAAGCTCGCAAACATGGCATTTGGCTCAGATTTGCTTTGCAATCTACAAATTATACATCCATACATACATATATATATATATGTGTGTGTGCGCGCGCGCATGTGTGTGTGTGTGAGTTTAACTATATATATATATATATATATATGTATGTATGTGTCATGAACCTAGCTAATTGCAATGGAACAAAAAATGAAATTAAGCGAAACTAAAATCAATGAAAACTTCCTTATTCTCTTTCTAAAATCTAACCAATGAAAAGTTAGAAGATGAGTTTGAACTCTTCCGTGGATACGTGGAAGGTTTTATGTGTGTATATATATTGTTGTTTGTTTATTAGTTTGTAAATATGAAAGTAAAAATTTCAACTCTACTTGTTATGGTTACTCTTTAATATATACTATGTTGTTCTCAAAAAAATATGTAATCTGTTTTTTTTCTTTTTTTTTTGCTAATTTTCTGTTCAACAATGACAGTAAAGTTTTATTCTAATAGTGTGTTTTTGAGTTATTTCTTGTTTTATACAAACTTTATCGTGAATCAGAGTAAAATTTTACTGCGAAACAAAGTAAAATTTTACTGTAAATTAGAGTAACATATTACTGTTTACATCAATTTCGATGGTAATAATATTTTTTTAAAAAAATTCGTAGTCAACATAGATCTTGTTTGCTAGATCTTGATAAGAGGATTCTAAAAATACTAATTTTATTAAAAATCGACATCTATTAAAAGTTATATTATTTTAAAATTTAATATTTTAGTAATAGTGGTATGTGTTGAACATTTTTTTTTAAAAAAATTATACTTATCCTTAATGCATTAAAATTTTATTATAAGGATTTTTGACCAAATCCCCTGAAAAAAACACAGTCATAGTCCATGTTTTAACCAAGTTAATATATATCTACATTCTTAATTTATTCGGCTGGGCCAGTCTCACAAGTTCCTGTTCATTTCTTCTTGCTATCTCAATTATACCCAAACACAAAATCAGACCACAATGCTGGACCTACTTTACAAAATAAGCCCAATCTGAATAAGGAACTAACTAGCTTTACTTACCCAAGCAACTTTTAAGCCTAACGAATCTAAACTTATTGGGAGCCTAAGGGCATATCCATCCAAATTTTCAAAATTTGGTGTGTTAAATTTTTTTGAAGGCTTAGGTGATAAATTAGCATATGTTAATTTGATAAAAATTCTCTATTCGATATGTCAAATCTATTATTATATTATTTTTAAGAATAAAATTATTTTATTGAGTAGACTTAATATTTGACATCAACATATAGCGTATTAAATTTAACATGCTGAGTTCATGTCAAATGCTAACTCAACATTTAATATATTAAATAAACTTCATTTTTTATTTCAAAATAAAATTGAACTGGCACATTAAATTTAATATATTGGGTGGAGGTGCTTTAGTATGCCCCATCAGAATGGCATCATATGCTTATATAATGCGAAGTGTTGATTTCAATATTATAATCTCATGAGACAGATTCTTCTGAGTTGGTAAATCTAATTGTGGAAACTTTCCACCAACCATCCTGGTGGGTGTGTCTACTGGTTCACCTTTGAAATTGTTTTTTTCTTTTTTTTAGATTCAAAAAATAGATATGCAGAAAGGCTACTCCAACATATTCGGCAGGGAGTATTATCTCTTAGCACCTACAGCACATCTACAGGGAACCCCACCGCACCTACGTCGGGGCCGAAACTTAGGCCCCCGCGTGTTCCAGGCGCCCCCACCGCACCTACGTCGGGGCCGAAACTTAGGCCCCACCGCACCTACGTCGGGGCCGAAACTTAGGCCCCGCGTGTTCCAGGCGCCCCCACCGCACCTACGTCGGGGCCGAAACTTAGGCCCCTGCGTCTTCCAGGCGTTAAGGAGTATGTTTAACTCCAACAAGGGGCTATGAAGACTCGAACCCAAGCCTTGAGCGAGGGATTCGAAGATTTTATCCACTAAACCAACCCCCTGTTATTGGTACCTTTGAAATTGTTTAATGAAATACACTTTTTTCTGTTACTAGTTATTAAGAAGATGATAAATAAGTTGTTTCAAATTTCGTCAAGGATTATTTTAAGAAAAATGTTAAAAACAGTTCTTAGGACCGTCGTTAGTGTTGAAAAAGTGTATTAAAATATATTAAAATGTGTAAAAATATTTTGAGGTATGAAAAATATATTGAAATTATAAATATTTTGATATTTTGACTTGTTTTAGAAAGTAGGTTAAAAACTGACTTTTTAATTTTTTTTAAAATATGTAAAAAAATAAAAAAGAGATATAACTTAAAATAATTAAAAAAATTACTTTTAACCATATTTTCAAAAGAAGCCAAAGTACTCATCGATAATTCTTAGAACTGTTATTAACAAAACTCTCTGTTTAACCTAAAATTACTGGTCTCTTAGCCTCTAGGCTATTGACAAAACACACAAGGGTCATGTCATATAATTATTATATTATAAAAGAAAATTTCTTTAGTACACACATGTTAAAAGTAAAAATTATTTTTAGAATTGGGAATGGATTCGCTCCAGTCCAATCACGAATTAGAAGGTATTATTGAGCTTATGAGAGTCCATCACGACTCCCGTTTCGATAATCTGAACCGTTGAATATGTAGAATTCGTTGAGTATTATATGCGTATAAAAAATCATGTTGATAAGATATCAATACCTACGTGATCAAATCAGTGTTGTATGAAAAAAAATGGACGGTGCAAAATAAACGGCTTACAAAAATCTGATTTGATTACATAGCTATCGGTATCCGATCAACGTGATTTTTTACAGACATATAACACTCAATGAGTTCTACACATTGGACGGTTTGGATTATCAAAACGAGACCATTGGTGGGTCCCACGAGCCCAATAGTACCCTCCAGTCAGAGGAAAGCCATTTCCTTTAGAATATTACGAACATTATTTATGTAGTATTAAGGGGTATTTTGGAAGTGTGTTATAAGTCATATCCCAATTTTTAACCCATTTCCTCTCTCTCTCTCAAAAAAAAAAAAAAGTTAAAAAGTAAAAAAAGTCGGCTTTTAATCATCTTCCCAAAACATGCCTAAATTGTCAAGAGTTGACTCTTTTAAGGGTAGTGGAATAAATTTTTGCCTGTGTAGCACTCACACTTCACCAAGCTCAAGCTCATTAATCTCTTTTGAACATCTCAGTGTTGAATTTTCACTTATTTTAACATTTGGAGGCTGAATGTTTGGTCAAGTAAAAACAACTCCCTTACAGAAGTCCCACACTTCAAATGCATCCCAAATACATGTTATCCCCAGTTGTACATTCATACAATCAATAAGTTGCTTCATTGCACTGAGGTAGCCCCTGAGCAAGGCGTTCACCCCACCGAAGGGTCTAATGTCGTCAAGGCATCCCCTACTACATGACTTTTCACCAGAAGTGTTGTCCATAACCAAAAACACCTAAGGCTTCACAACTTACTAGCTTAGTCTCTCAATCTTGCTGACAAAGCTTCCATCGTATGTAAGGGTCTTTTGTTGTGCACATCTCAAATAGCCATGAGACCCTCATTTTTCCCTCACATAGCCCTCATACATGCTTGACATGCTAAACCATCCATCGAAAGGGCAAACATTGACCATGTTTGAGGAGTCATAATGACTTTTCATTAATTTCACAATTCTTGAAAAATCTCAATCTTGGCCTAGCGTGCACACGCATCAATGGGCATGTTACTCGACATGCACGCTTTGGACTATTTAGGGCCATCCTGCAGACCAAGTTGGGGCGTCAAACCAACTTGGAATCACGATGCCACACACAAAGGAACTTTCAAAGGCCTTGACTAATAGCACTCAAAAATTCACCACATGCAATCGTCATGACGTTGTTGTGCTTAAAAATCCAGTCAATGAAAAATCGTAATATACGCTAAGTGAATTATTTTTTGTCTCCTAACTATTTAATAAAGGCGAGTCGTATGACTCACTCAGGGAATTTTTCACTACGTAACTAGTTTAAAACACTACATAAGCAATGTTACATAATATTATGAGATTATTAAATGATTACCACTTAAAAAGTGTATATCCTTTGTCCCAATTATAAAATTTTTTGGTCTTAGTTATAAATTATGTTGGTGTTTTGTTATGAGGTTATGTGGTGATAAAATTTGAGTCCGGATCCTCTGTCGCCTTTCTCTGTGGCGATTCCTGCGGCCCCCCAAAACGACGTTGTTTTGGAGGGAAATTTCAAAAAAAAAACAAACAAACAAAAACACAGAATCAAGAAGAAAAAAAGGGCAAGAAGAGAGAGAGGAGAAGGAGAAGAAGAGCGAAGAAAGCACAAAGGAAGGCTCTCTCGCCGACGACTACCTCACCACCACGTCTCCAGATCTGAGATCGTGCCAACGAACAACAGTGAGCTCTGGTGGCGGGGGGGAATCGGCTGGAGAATCAGAGTCCAGATCTGAGTCTCTCTCTCTCTCTCTCTCTCTTTTTATAGTTATTGTTGTTGATTATGATGATGAAATTATTCTCTGTGTTCTTGGGTTTGATTATATCTGCTCCCCATGATCAGTCCTAAGTCTCTCTCTCTCTTTCTTTCTCTGCTCCTTTTTTTTCGTTATTGTTGATGATGATGATGAAATTATTCTGTGTTCTAACAGTGAGCTCTGGTGGCGGGGGGGAATCGGCTGGAGAATCAGAGTCCAGATCTGAGTCTCTCTCTCTCTCTCTCTCTCTTTTTATAGTTATTGTTGTTGATTATGATGATGAAATTATTCTCTGTGTTCTTGGGTTTGATTATATTTGCTCCCCATGATCAGTCCTAAGTCTCTCTCTCTCTCTTTCTCTGCTTCTTTTTTTTCGTTATTGTTGATGATGATGATGAAATTATTCTGTGTTCTTGGGTTTGATTTTAGTTGCTCTCTTTCTCTCTCTCTTTCTCTGCTCCCTTTTTTTTTTTTAGTTATTGTTGTTGATGATGATGATGATGATGATGATGATGATGATGAAATTATTCTGTGTTCTTGGGTTTGAAATTTTGGGTGGGTAAAAAAAAAGATCAAGCAAAAAAAATTTCAAAGATGAGATAGCAACGATGAAATAAAACTAATTTGATCAATTTTATCAAGATGTTTGACGCTTTGACAAATTGACTTTGTTCTTAGCTTTCTTTCTCACCCTCTTCTTCGTTTTTTTCTTTTCTTTTCTTTTTTTCCGGTCTTCATCTCAGTTAGCTTTCTTTCTCTCTCTTTCCTCTTGATTCTGTGTTCATGTTTGTTATATATTTTTTTTTTTGAAATTTTCCTCCAAAACAACGTCGTTTTTTTTGTGTTACAAGAACCGCCGCAGAGAAAAGGAACCGCCACAATGAAAGGCAGCAGAGAATCCGGCTCGTTTTGGGTATGACTCTTTATTGTGGTCAGTTACGTTTTGGTTATGCCCTAACTTAAATTATAGTTGCACGGCTTTGTTGTGCTTGGTTATGAACTACAGTTGCCTGGTTATAAAATTTTGTAGTGTTTTGTTATGAACTAAAGTGGTCTTAATTATGAGGCTTTCATGGTATTTTTGCTATAAACCAATTTTATTTTTGGAGACACTACTTTGTGCACCACTAAATAGGTATATATGGTATATATTCTTCGTGACTTCTCCACAAAATTTCACAAAATTTTCTAACATAAACGACAAAATGCCACTTATGATGTGCACGCTTTTAGTGATACACACTATTGATTTCCCTTTTGATTTCGTGGTTGTTTAGAAAGTTGTTATTTTTTAAGCTTTTTAGTTTTTTGACTATTTTGGTAGGCTATTTTAGTTTTTGTGTTTGGAAAAATGAGATGAATTTTTATTTGAATTGTTATATTGAAAAATGTGTTTGAAGTTGAAATGACAAATTTATCCCTAATCCTATTTTTTTCAAAATTGATATAAAGGGGCAAAAGTGTAATTTACTACCAGTGGGACAGCCGGAATGGTGACAGTGGTAGGCTGCATGGCCACTGACTGTAGGCTGCCAAGCTACATTTTTTTAAAAAAAATATATATATAAATCAATGATTTAGCTACTCTTCAAGGTTAAAAAGCTTTTTTCAAACTTGAAGCTAAAATAGCTTACCTCACGCCTTCCCAAACACCGCCTTTGTTATGATCTAACTTGATGGAAAGTTTTGACCCATTGCAGTTCAATTTTTAAGTATAGCATTTGCCCTTTCAAGGAATGTGTATTATAGCACTCTCCAGTATAAAAAGTTAGGGTTTTGGGAAGATGTCAAAATTTGAATCTGATAAACAAATATATAATTATATTGTAAAAAATGGTTTAATAGTGATGTAGGGTAATTAGTGGTTTAACATGCAATGTAGGGTAAATAAGTGGGTTAAGTAGAAATTTACAGACAAATCAAGCGATTATGAAATTTCCTACGAAGTCAATGAGGTTGGCATGGTGGTTAAGTGTCCTTTTTAGAACCTACTTTAGAAAAACAGATTTTTATACAAGATAATTACAATATATCATTTTTTTTTTTACGTTTCAAACAAAAAATTAATCATAAATATTCACACAAATCATGATACAAAATAATTACAAACATAAAAAATAAAATAAAATAATTGATGAAAAGTCCATTCCAAAGGGGTATAAGAAATTAGATTCAAGAAAAAAAAATTATTTGATGATAAGGACACGCCAGAAAATTGATCAGAAAAGTTGCTAGTGATAGGTAATTGCCGACAATGACTAGCGGCAGGCAACAGTAGGTGGTGGTCGTGAATAGAGAAATGTATAATATTCAACAAATGGAGCGTTGAATGAATGATATGTAAGTCATATTTCAACAGATAGGTTGTTGAATGAGTAACATGTATTACATTTCAACATATAGTAGTTTGGCAAAATTCAACCGATAAAGAGATAGATTAATTTTAATAAATAGATTGATTTCGAGTGATAGATAGATAGGTTTATTTCAACAAATAGTTATTCTTTCGGATAAATTATGTCCTTTTGGCACACCAAAAAAAAAAAAAAAATCTTAATTCAATATTCTCTTGGAAATTGGGATGGCTTCATTAGGCCCACGAAATGATTATCCGAAATTTGGAGTAGTGTTAGAGATACAAAAAATTTTATTAAAATTTTTACTAAATGTCTTATATGGGTATGAGACCTATACCATGTGGGTCTCATATGAGTCTCATAATCATGTGAGACATTTGGTAGAAATTTTGATAAAACTTTTAGGATCTCTTGCATTTTTGGTAGACTTATTGTCTAATAGATCCTATAATAATTAATAACATTTTTATCAAACACTATTAAAAAAAACATCACTTATTGTTAATTTTCAGTAACAGTTTGAAAATTCTGTCACAAAAAATGCCACTATTTATAAATTTTAGCAACAGTTTAAAAGAATCGTAGCCAAAAAGCGTTACTAATTTTCAACTTTTAGCGATAATTTAAAAATTTTGTCAAAGAAAAACGTCACTAATTGTAAGTTTTAGCGACAATTTATAAAAATCGTAACAAAAAAAGTCACTGATTGTCAATTTTTAGTAATGTACAAAAAAAAGTCATAAAAATTTATTTTTAGCGACAATTTTACTAGAACTTATTTTCAATAAGATTTGATAGAAATTAAGTCTAACTATTAGAACCTATTGACAGTTTATCCTTTTTTTAAGTATTTTTTTATTAATTTATTTTTGTGTTTAGTGATTTTTAGATTTTACTCGATGAAACCAAACGGAAATTTCAATTTTCTTTTAAATTTCAAAAAAAAAAAAAAAAAAAAGAGAGAGAGAAGAAGAAGATTAAAGTAAACAAAAAATAGTGGAATTTTTTTTGGGTGAAGCACCATTAAATCCCAAAATCTCAAATTGTAAACTATTTAATTCTGTGTTTTATTTTATGAACCCAAAGGTCCCATAATAAATGAAATTACGGTAAAAGGGTATACTACCAGCACACGTTTGACTGAACACAGGGGTTAATGTGGGATTTCGCAATTAGGTAAAATTACACATTTGCACCAAGCTCACTATAGACTTTTATCATTTCCTTCCTTTGCGAGCGAATCCTACACTATCAAGAATGGAAAAAATTTGAGTCCTGATATTGATTTGCTTGTGTGTGTGTACCTATTTTGAATGGTATTATGTTGATGAGAGATTGTTGTTGGCAGTAATCACACAACGCAGTCATGACTCGACGGTAAAACCTACATTGGTTGGACAAGGAATTTCGTATAAAATCGGCTGATGTTGACAGTCACACGGTTAACCTAGTTATGTAGAAGATGACTCCGAGGTGAGAAAGTTAGTGATGTTCGTTTTTTATGTAGTCGATGTTGACTGTTGTAATATTAGGGTTTGTTTCTGGGAGTGTATGGGTTTTATGAAATTTGGGTTAGATTATCAATGTTTTTTGCGATGTGTCTGTGGCATGAGTATGGTATTTGATATCCCAATAGTTAGGAATATACATTGGGTTGTACGGGTGGTAGTTCACCAGTGTCGTTTAGTTTCCAATTTGGCGCTGATATTTGTGGTATTTGTGTGTGTGATGTTATGTGATTGTTGACCCATGGGTTAGCGTGGTATTTAACTGTTGAATATTTGTGATGTTGCTTCGTGTAATGTTACTGGAACCAGGGTTGATGCCGAAATCTGCTTTCAGTTATGCAGTGTAGATTTGGGCATAATGTTATGTATGTATAAATAAGTCTACAGGGCATAGTGGCCCCTGTTTGCGGTTAGTGTTAATTGCAAGTGTAAATATGTCGTATGCAGTTTCTGTTAAACCAACATTTACGGGTAAGTTGTTTAGGTTAATGTGGGATGTGTAAATATTTTTTTTGGTTTGTCGGGTGGTTATGCATGCAGTATTTTGTATGTTAGGAGGAATTGGATATCGTTGTCCGTTTGTGTTACGATTCTTCACTGTGTGGTCAACAAACCAATTGGTAGGTGTGTTGGTATTTAACGTATACATATATGACATCGAATGTTATCCTGAGTAGGTTAAAATGCACGTTAGATAAACACACATTTAGAAAACATATTACAACATTGCCCAAGTGGGGTAGGGTTTATATTGTATACGTCATGTTGTGCGATGTTATTTTGGTCAGACGACTGATTATGGTAGAATGCTTATTTTGATGTGATACGTTTAATTGCGCTTGTGTACATTCGAAACAAATTATATATGGCTGACACGACCATCTACATTATCTCGTTGAACATACGAATATTGTTGCGTATGTCGTAGACATTAGGGTGATGTTTGCTTGTGATTGTGATTTAAGGAATGGATAAGATGGCGTTGAACATGGTATGTGTAGCACTGTTGTAACTTTGCATTATGTGACCCAAATGTTATCTGCCATTGAAATGCGTAATGCTTATTGAGATAATTAGTTTAAGTAGACAAAGTACTTGTATAAATCGATTAGTTAATGTTTTGATGTGGGAGTTAGGTGAAAATGATGTACTAACTGATGGCTCTGAATGTGGCAGGTAATTTGCGCCAAAACTCAACTCGACATAGTGCGGGAAAGAACAAGCATGAACCAAGATTTGCTATATCAACGTCCACCAAATTGGAGGTGCAACGACAAAGTAGGCTGCCATTCAAGAAGAAAAAAAAAGGCTCTGTCGTTGTGAAGAAACCGGTGCTCGACCCATCGAAGCTAATGTACCGCTCAAATATGGTTGGGATAATTAAAACAGTTACTGAAATTGAGTTGGGTGAGGCCCACATACGACATTTGCAAAAAACACCTTTCTGGCTAATGATCGACGCCATATAGACATACCACCTAACGGGGAAAAAAAAAAGTATAAGAAATGTGACTTGATGGTGTGCCACATCATTCAAACGTACAATCCGTCGGACGAGAAGTTTTATATTGGGGGGAGGGGATAGCACTCCGCAACAGTGATATGTGGCTCATTTTTGGAATACAATGTGGGCGAGAACAACTGGACTTGAACTACAGGACAAAGTTTCCATCAGATTTCATTCAGCATCATTGCCTGAACATCAGGCGGATATCTTCCAAAGCTATCAAAGATATGTTGCTGGAGGCATTACGGGGGACCAACCCAGTTGATGAGGAAGACGTTGTGAAACTATTATTCTTGTATATTTGTGTGAAGCTTTTTTTTGCATCGACCGGGGATTCCATTAGTTGGGCATATGTCCGAGTCATCGATAAACTTGATACGCTACGACTTTATGACTAGACAGTTGCAATCTGAAATACATTAATTAGGTCGCTAAATGAATTTCATAACCAGCCGAAAAAGGTGACTAGTTGCGTGGTCGACTTGTTGGTAAGTTGTTTGTCAAATGTTTATTACAATTAAAAAATGTGTGTGCCTAATGCATTATTGTTTTGCTCATTCATTGAATGATTTGGTAACCTATCCCTTTTTTCCACAATTCTTCATTTGCGAGCATACCAACCTAATCGAATCTGAGCGGCCTAAACTAATTCTACGTTTTTGTAATTAGAATATTAGCAGACTAATCAGCAGGCTCAAATTATTGGACTTAATTGCATAAGGTGTCTTTGAGGTTCGTCAAATAAACTTCTACGTTACTGTCAATTAGTTTGTTGCCCATGGTAATGCATGGTTGACGTTGCTTGTTTTGATGCAGGTGAGTTCTCAGAAACTCTCGGGAACGATACTTGAATGCTGCCACCTAAACACCAATGTAGCTATGGTGGAACAGGGGGCGAACGTTACTGGGAATGTTGCCACGACTAATGTGCCAAGCGTCCGAAACAATGTGGGTTGGTACTGCGCATGACACTATTAATATGGAACAAGTCAAACCAAGTTTGAACTATTGGAAACTAAATACCCCAAATGGTGGCCACATTAAGAGTGAATTAGATTCAGGAACAACTAATGGAAATACTAGCTTTGCGAGTGGAGCTAAAAAACATAAAATTAAAAATCACGCTGTAGGGGATACGACGCCAACACTATTCCCCGACCTACTTGATTTGTCCAGCACACCACAAGGGGACGACAATGTAATAAAGCGGTAACACCGGAGGAGACACTAAGAAAATCCATGATTAGGATTAAGGAGCTAAAGACCGAAGCGAGGAAAAAGTCCGAACATGTACAGGAGCTGGAAGGGAGAGTGAGCGCCATGGAATGGTTGATCGGTTTGCAATGACAGACATGTTCATGGGTTTCAATAGTGTGTTACGTTTAAAAGACGCTGAGATAGAACATCTGTCCAAGGTTGTCAATGCATTAAAAGGCAGCATCATATGATTGGAAGACCAAATAGACGACCGCGAGGCGCATGAAGTGACTCAAACAGTAATGAAATCAACACCGACCCTGAAAACATCGAGTAGTACTGGTGGAATAAAATATGGGGCAGAACAGGTGGAATGTATCATGAGTCTAGTAAATTATATGTCGGCCCCTATGAACCCTAACCCACCTGTTAGGGAGACACTAGAGCATGTGTATAAGGAACAGATTATGAACGTTCCTGATACGGGGTTTGGACAACGTAACCCACTGTCTGACTGTGGTGGAGTCAACTACAAATATATGAATTCAAAAAATGCAGCGTCAGACAACATTGAGAGAAACAGTGAAGGGCCTAGTGTGACAATGAAGGCCGGTGTTGGGGATTGCGTGGAAAATAAGTACCCTCAATTTTCGTTGAAAACTGTAATGACCCCAAAAATAAGCTCATTAATTAAACATGTGAAGGAGAAAGCGAGACGATCATGGGAGCTACCAGATTACGAGTACCCCGGTGTCGTTGGACATGCAAAACATGCATCGCATGTGCGTATAGAAATTGTGGATATTTTCGATGACGTGGAGGGCGTTGATGAGGACACAACCTTGAAGAAGACGTGGCCGAGATTCAAAATAAACCACTGACACGTTGTTTGGACAATGCTCAGTCACGATGAATAGAAGCGGTTGGAGGATGTATACAGTTTCGAGGGTGACAGGTGAGCTCTCATTTCAAAAAAGTATCATATTTTGTGTATGGAAAAAATAAATAATACTGAATTATTTGGTATGCTTTCCCGTTGTTGTAGAGCTATAATATAGGGTTGGGAAGGGAGTGGCATTCATGTACGTTTTACGAATGTACAGGCTTTGGTACAATAGTCGGGCATCAATGGAAGTGTAAGTCTCGTACATTTAATAGAAACAGTTGTCACACACAAATATTCATGTCTCCGAATTGTATAATTTGTTCCACTAACAGGTTACACATTATTTGGCACTAGGTGATTGATGCATATCCCGATTTACTTATGGATTTGCAAAAGAGGGCAACTGCAAAAACTAAATATTATGACCGATCGTACTTCTACAGTAGTATATTTTCGATACTGTAACACGGCCTTTTCCATTCCCTTTTATGCTATGTTCACATTGTAAATGGCACCTTATTATACGTTACGCATGTGTGCAGGACATGATGCAGAACCCAAGTTCGACATGCAAATACCAATACCTAAAAGTCCATTTCAACGCTTCCAAAGAAAGCAGGTACATACATTTGCCAATATACTACTCAAACCATTAGACAATCATGGTGTATGATTCAGAATGCGGGACATGGCATCATTACAATTCAATGAGACAATGAAAAGCCAGTCGAGATGATCATGTCACTGAAACATTAACAATGGTTACATATGACTTGTTTTTCTAAATTATTGCATTATTTGCCAATGTTGCCAAACATACCGAAATCTTTATGTATAGAAACAATGGGTGGTTGACTACACAAAACGTTTGTTGGAAGGGGGACTGATGGCTAATGTCGCTGCAGCAAAAGATTTTGACAAAACACTTGAGGCGGTAGTGGAATCTCCCTAGCGAAAACCAGAATCGTACATGTTTGCCAACTCTATCTTGTGTTAATTTTGTAACGTGCGTTATTTTAATCCCCTCCAATACATATTAAATCTTACAACTGATGCCAATGTTGCAGCGCTGACTATGGAATTTTGATGTTTTTCATCATGCGCCAATATGTGAACAATGTGAAGATTGATAGTTCAATAGACGACCTTACCACAGCTATGTTCCGGGGAGCCTTGGTGAAGGCATTCATTAACGACCCGAGGCGAGAACTCCGCACCTAGGTGCCGATGTAATCCCCGTGCTGGTGATCTGTTTGAACATGTTTTTCAATTAACGTTGACTACCTACATTTGCATTAAATTGCCATCTAGTTTTTTTGGTAGTACAATTAAATTTGGATTTCTATTTTTTGAACGGTGAACAATGCCACAACTAAACATGCATATAGCATTTTGCCGTTGTGGTCTGATATGCTTTGGAACGGTTGTGGTCTGATATGCTTTGGAACGGTTTACTTCAATTTAATCATTTGTTTCCATGGACGGTTATATGTGTTGATATGTAGTCATTTTGACACAAACGTTATCGCGTTCAGACACATTTATCGTAATTGATTCTACATGAATTTCGACGTGGACATATGATGATTTAATATGAGTATTATGTAATTATTCCGTAAACAGTGTTTGGATATGTGGCATGATTGAGTTTGGTTGAGTATGGCTGAATGTATGATAGTAATGTGGACATTTATTTTTGTGTGAATACCAATGTGTTAACCCAGCAAAATGGTTGCTACGATTAATTTAGCTACTCATATCTGTTGCATGGTATCATGTTTATATGTGAGTTGGTGTTGTTATGATGGTGTCATTTCTTCGTTGTTGTTTGCCCGTACATTTTGCACCTACTTGTTTTGTGTTTGAATTCTATGTAACGTCACATGCAAGCTTCCAATTCTGACAAACACATAATATACAACCAAAACCAATAGAAAACAAATAACTTTGGCAACACTCAAATGTTAGAATTCAAAACTCAAGCATCCCCAAACCAAATGGAACACCGGTAACGTACCATCATATCATTAACTATACACAAAACGAAATAAATAAACCTAAACATCATTATAACAGCGTATCAAATGGCAAGGAACACATACGTAAACATACATGAAACCCATTATTTTGAGAAAATTAAAATGTTTAACTAACGTAATATATTTAAACCCATTTCAACAGTTCGACGCCTATATCGGTTCCTTACACGTCTTCCTGTTATGGTTGCCCATTTTGTCACACCGCCCACATCGAATACACTGTACGACCTCGCCTTTAGATGGAATCCTCTTCCGCTTGGGCCTGCCAGGAGGACGCTTGACCACTGGCAAAGCGATGAGGTAATCCTTGGTGCTAAACGTCAACTTGTCAACCGTTGGGATTGGGTATATAGTTGCGGAGTATGATGCCCGAAACTTTTCTACACGGTAAAACAAATCAACTGATTCATAGACATCTCTACCACTGTTTTGGAACGAAACAACAGTGTGTGAACATGGAAACCTATTCAACTGCCACTGAAAGCATGAAGATGTACGCCTATCCACGTCAACCAACACCGACGGGTGCGAGTGAACCTCGTATACATTATCATCAACTTGCCCTATAACCCACGACCTACACGCTTATAACGCTTCTCCTAAACTTCATCTCCATTTTCAGACACAACATGGAAGACCAAATAGTAGCTTTCACACGCCACTTGGTCCTTTTTTCCATGATTTTCCCCCTAATTTTATCAACCAACTGAGTGATCAGAAGATGACGTGCTTCACGAATCCAATTTGTTAGACTTATTTATTTTGATGATTTATTTAATTATGTTTTAATTTATTTGAAAGAGAAAAATAAAATCTAAAATTTATTTTGATAATTTATTTGAAAGAGAAAATTTTGATAATTTATTTGAAAGAGAAAAATAGAATCAAAATTTATTTTGTCCCATTATTTCTCACCTAAACCTTTATCCTAAATGTTGTTAGAATGTATTTAATATTTGATTAAATCAGAGGTTCAAACAGTCCAAAACAAATGTTCAAACAACCCAGCACAGCAACAGACCAAAAGGTTCAAACAGCCCAACACAGCAGTAGTTCAAAAGATTCAAAAGGTTCAAGTGGAAGATATTCAAATTAGTAATGATGGAGTACAACTGTTATAAACGGCTATAAATTCAAATGAATACAACGGCTATAAACGGCTATAAATTCAAATGAATACTACGGCCATAAACGGCTATAAGTTTCATGATATATACCAAAACCTCTAATGTAAACAAGTTACAAAAAAAAAATAGAAAATATTCTTTGATCTATAATCACTCACATCTATTCTCTGAAAAATTCTCTGAGAAGTGTTCTTCAATTTTTGTTTACATCATCTCTCAGAAATTATACACTGAGCCTTATACCATTAAGCTCATCTTTCTTGTGTGAGGTTTATTGAAAAACCAGAGCTTCATTTTTATATCTATCTTTGAGAGATAATTATTGTAGCTTTATGTGAAAGCGAAAACACCTTCTTTTCAACCTTGTAAGAGTGTAGTACACTCAGTGTTCTGAACTTAGAAAATCTGTGTAAAATCTGTAGATGATTGCTCCATCTGTGAAAAGGTTTCTAGCACCCTGTGAAGCTAGAAGATAGTAAAAAATCTCAAGTGAAGCTTGAGGGGTGGATGTAGGCATGGTTGAAGCCGAACCACTATAAATCTGTTTGTCTCATCTTCCCTAATCTCTTTACTTTACTACTACTGCTATATCTATCTAATATTCAAATGCTAATCATTTGATTTACCGTATATGTTAGTTATACTTCATTGTTATTTTGCTTGATCATTTACTGCTAAGTTCATCATTGTGCTTATTAATAATTTGTTGTACTAGTAATTAATTTTATTGGGATATTATTCACTTTAATTTGTAGAAACCTAATTCAACCCCCCTCTTAGGTTGCTTTTTGGGCAACAATTGGTATCAGAGCTTGGGGCTCTTGTTTAGATTTAACAATCTTGAGTTTTTGATCCCTAGCAACCATGTATTCTACTTACTCTGCTGTAGAACAAGCTAGCAATAGGCCACCTCTCTTTGGTGGTAGTAATTACATTCATTGGAAAGAAAAAATGACTTTGTATCTTTAAGCTACCAATTATGCTTTGTGACTCATTATCACTAAATGTCCTAAAATCCCTAACAAGGTAATAGACTATATCAGTGTGCCTAAACTTGAGGATGAATTTGATGAGCGTGATTATAAACTCCTTCAAGCTAATACTAAAGCCAAGCTTATTCTTGTGTGTGGACTAGATGCAAATGAGTATAATAGAATTTCTGAGTGTATTATTGCTAAAGAGATTTGGGATAAACTTGAAATTACCTATGAAAGAACTAGCCAAATAAGAGAGTCTCGGATTGACATTCTTATTCATGATTATGAACTCTTTACTATGAAATTTTGAATATATTTCTGAGATGTTTTATAAATTTACCAATATTATTAATGCTCTAAAATCTCTTGGTAAGTCTTATACTAATGGTGAGCTTGTAAGAAAAATACTTAGGTCTTTGCCAAATGAATGGGAAGCTAAGATTACAGTTATCCAAGAAGCAAAAGACCTAACAAAATTAGGCATTGAAGAACTCCTAGACTCACTCATGGCTCATGAACTTTCAATGATGGATGACAGCAAAAAGGAAGCCATTTGGGAAGAAAATGATGGAGTAACCAACCTGTGTCTCATGGCTCTTGGAGAAGAAGAATCTACTCAAGATGAGGTAATTTCTAATTATGTAGAACTTGAAAGTGCTTTCAATGAATTACATGACATATTTAGAAATGTTTGTGTTAAGAATTCTAAATTAGAGAAATTAGTTACTTCTCTTTCAAATGATGTGGGTGTTTTAAAAATAGAAAATGCAATTTTGAAAAATGACTTTACGTCTATTGCCAATGAGAAAAACATTTTGAAAAACAATATTGAGGATTTAAACAAAACTCTTGAAAATTTTGTAAAAGGAAAAGAAAACCTCAACAAGCTTCTTGGAAATAAAAGATGTGTTTTTGACAAAGTAGGCATTGGTTTTGAACCTCCTAAACCTTTTATGAGATTAAGTGTTATTGAAACTAATTCCCATGGACCCAAGAAAGTATGGGTACAAAGAAAGAAATCAAGATATTTTGTAGGTGGAATCTCAAAGAACACCAAGGACTTTGAGAGGAAATGCACAACAAGAGTGTTCAATCTAAAGAGCAAAATCAGCTCCTACAAAAAAGAAGAATGATGGAATGAAAATCACCAAGATGAATAATAGAGGTAATGTATGGGTGAAAATTCCAAAGAGGTAAATGATGGTATAACTCCTAACACACCTTTAAGCTTAAAGTTCTATATTCTTTAAGGTGTGATTTGTGTACAATAGGTTGTGTCTAATCATTGCTTCCATGTAACCTAATTGTACTAAGTTTGCTATGTCATGTTTTACTAGTTTCTTTCAAACATTCATTGAACTCAAAAATGAGAATTATATTATTTTGATGAATGCTTATTAGAATATGAATAATTCATGTATTCATTAACATTTTATATCATGTCATCCATTGCTATGAAAAAAAGATAAGAAGTGATAAATTTTTTTGTGAGCATACTTTTCACATCTTATATATGACTTCATACAAATATGTTAATTCCTTTTTGAGTCACATCTTTGTAGAATCAATTTTGATGTCATAGCATGTTTTTGAAATGTATATTATCTATATTTTGAATGCTACATTTGTGATCGCAAGAATATGCTTAATATGAAAATTTCATGCTTATATGCTTCACATTAGAATATTTGAATGAGTTGTGAAATTCCTTGATTATGATCCATCAACAATGTCTAAATGAAAAGAAGTATCACACGTTTATAGAGACATTGCATCTATCCTATTGAATATCTTTTGAATATGAATTATATTGACATACATCTTATGAAATATTTTTGATTAATAAATTGTTGAATTAATTGTTTATAACATTCATGTTGTGTTCCACATTAATAAAAATGTTTTATCACACTTGAGTAAGTGGATTGAATTGATGAAAATGCCTCTTGATAATGTTATGTGATTAAATGATATTGTTGCATCATTTCTTAATAAAACAAAGAGCATAAAAACTATTTTCTTATGCTTATTATGTTATGCGTTACAACTTGAAAATTTTGAAAAATAGCATTCCAAACTTTTGTTTGATCATTGAATTATTTTTCACCTTTTTAATTTGTGATAAGAAGCGATTTGTGTTGTATTTTTATTGAGTAATAATGATTGTTCTATGAATGTTATATTTACACAAAATAGAAAAGGGTAGCACTAACTTAGGGGGAGAAATCATTTTGCTAACATACTTGTCAAACCCTTTTGAGATAAACTCCTCATGAAAGAAAATTGAAGATTGAAAAGCTTCCATCTCTTAAACCTAAGGTATGCCTCATATACTCTCTTAAGCTTTTAAGGTAAAAATTCTATCTTATATCCCTTGAGCTAATACTGTTATTACTTTGATATGAAAAAGATTGATTATGCTTCATATGATTTGCAATGTATACTCTTTGATGATACTCTTAACTAAAAATCATGCCTATGCTTAAATGTGTGGTACATATTGAAATTCATAATTTTTCTTGGCATATGGATTGCTATACCTTGAACATGCTTCATTTTTTTTGAAATTACATTAGCTCCATGAGATTATATTGAGTTTAACCTATTATGAACAATATTTGGTATTCTACATAATGCTTGAGCTATGATTGTTAAATCTTCTAAATTGCATATTGGTGTTCTTGGTAGATTGCATGTTGATATCATTTTGGCATCCTATTTGATATTATTAACGAAAACATTTCAGTTATGAGCTTTCATTTATCATATCTCCTATTGATTTTTCCAAATGAAACAAGGGGAAGAATTTAAACTTGATTATTTTTTAAAATTCCTCAGTTTCTATTCTGTTTTTGATATCAAACTTATGGGTTTGCACCTTCACATGTTACTATTTTTTTTGCCCATTATTGTCAAATGATATGAGCTTCAATTGTATGATCATTATGTGCTATCATTTTTTTGGTATCATAGAGCTACTTTAATATGGATGATTATTTGTACTATAATGAGACTTACATTCTTTCATCCTATATGTTGTACCATACTCCCTCCTTGTGCTTCATTTTGTTGAAAATGTCATCGGGGGAGAAAAGAGACTTGATTGTTTTAGTATATCTGATTATTTTGATATCTCTATACTTTTGGTATCGTAATTCTTACAACATGACCTTTGAGCTGATTAGTTGTTGATAATGTAAGAGAAAGATCGTTTTCCTCAAGGAAGAGTGACTTGAACTTTACCTTCATATTTATGCTCTTGTATGGCAACCTTATTTGATCTATGCACTGTTATGTCTATCATAATCTGGAGATTGGTATGCTCTTGCTAAGAAATTGAGAATTAGATCATGCTCAAATTCTTCTCATATACTCATTAACAATTTGCTCTCTCATTATTATTTTTTGTTTGGGCTTAATTTTCTTATTTTTTTCTCTGCTTTTTAATTTCATTTTTCAGTACTTAAACATAAACATAACAATAAATCAACATTCAAATATTTACATAAAAAAAAAAAAAAAAAACCTACATTTTTTTTCCAGCCATACGCCGATCTTACTTACTCATATCACCTTGGGCGACCCTTGACGCCCCTGCCCCCGTGCTTTCGTCGAGAGCAACAACTCTCCGCTAACTATCAAAGGCCAAGAACAATGTTGCTCCAAATCGGGCCATGGAGGTGGTCTTCTATTTATGCTCTTTATTTTTGGCCTTCAGTGCGCCTATTTCTGCTCACGCATCCTTGTACATGCACTGGAACAGAGAGAGTTAGGCGTTGACCTGATGGAGCTCACTCGTCCTGTTCTGCAATCACTGAGCCAATTTTGTGACTGCCGTCACCATCTCCATACAGGACGTCAGTGTGAAATGATTGGCTTCTATGTCAGATTGAGCTGCAATGATTTGCTCAATCGACATCATAGGAAGGTTAGGAAGAGGAATGACAGGAAGAGTAGGAGTAGGGGCACTCGGTGTAGCAGAGCTTATGGGATCTGTAGCGACCCTAATTTTGTTAAGTCATTATTTATTATTATTATGATTATTATTATCTTATTTTATTTTTTTGACTTTATTAATTGTGTGGTTTATATGAGAATTTAGTGTGTTGTTTAGTTAATGTGATATTTAATGAATTTAATGTTGTAATTAATAAATTTAATGTATTATTTAACTAATTAATATATTTATATTTGTTATATAAAAAAAAAGAGTGGTGTTATATATGGATATTTATATATTTAATCTTATATTTATATTTATATATATTATAATGTATTATATAATATAATAGTATATAATGGTGTGTTTGGTTAGAAAATAGATTAGTCAATCAAAGAAAAGTGAATCGGAGGCGCAGCGGAAACTGAGAGGAGAGAAGAGAGACACGGCATGGAAGAAGAGGAGAGGAGAAAAAAAAAAGTTAGGGTTTTGTTTTGATGGCTCTATTAGTTTTCCAAATATTTCTTGGATCTTCAAAAAAATATTGTGAGTATAAAACTCACTTTCCTTGATTTATGTTTAATTCGCTGTTTTATTTATTTATTTATTTTTATTTGTTTGATGTTAGTTTAATTTTGTTTTACATAAAGATGATAGATTAATTTTAATTAGTTTGATTAGTTGTGGATATAAGATTTAAGGTTTATAGATAATAGATTGATTTTAATTATTTTGACTAGTAGTGTATATAAAGTTTAGGATTCTTAGATAAGTGATTGATTTCAATTACTTTGATTAGTTGTATAGGTAAACTTTAGGATTTTTTAGATGATTGATTAATTTTAATTACTTTGATTAGTTGTGTTGGTAAAGTTTAGGATTTTTAGATGATTGATTAAATTTAATTATTTTGTTTGGTTTGTATGTAAGGTTCAAGGTTTTTAGATGATTGATTGATTTTAATTATTTTGATTAGTTGTATACGCAAGATTTATGATTTTTATATGGATTGATTTTATAATTGTAACCATACTCATGATTATATAAAATTAAAATAAATTTAGAATCCATAGATATTGGTTAGAGGATGGATTGATTCATTGTTTTTATTTACTTATTTATTTTATTTGATGTTGGATTGATTTTGTATTTGCATGTAGATGATGAATTGATTTTAATTAGTTTGATTAGTTGTGTATGCCATGTTTAGGATTTTTATATGAATTTATTTTATGATTGTAATTACACTCATGGTTATATGAAATTAAAATTAATTAAGAACATATAGATAAATTCCTTATACTCCACCATGACTCCATGGATTGTTGTTTTATTTGAGTGATGGTGAGAAAGAGTGAATAAAAAAAAGTGAGGATTATAAGATTTATTTAAATGCCTTAGGTTTGGCATTGTTATGTTGTTCTCATGAGTGAGATGCTTTGTATATAGATATTTGTCACGACCCAAACCCGCCCTTGTAGGTTTAGCATCGTAACCGGCTAGTAATCCGTGGATTACCGCAGGCCTCTTAACAGATAAGCACAAAATAAGGGGCTGCGGAAGCAATTATACAAAATAGACAAGGTCCAATGAGCTGTGATAACGTACATGGGACAGAAGATTTCAAAACTTATATATATACATAAGCATGCCAGTCAAAGGACACCAATATTTACAAATATCTACAGAAGTTTACTTCCAAGACCTGACTTTACAAACAGTCACAGAGACTAGCATAAGTACAAAAACAGCCATGCAACTATACTGTGATCGGAACCTCCTCGGGAGGCACAACGGTTGACTGACAAAAACAGAACTGGAGGCCGTCAACTCTGGCCCTGATCACATGCCGGCTCACCTACATACATAATATAAATTGTGAGCGAAGGCCCAGTGAACAATAACAGAATAAAGGGGTTGCAATGAATGAGTCTGTACAAATTCAGAAATCATTCAGTTTTGTATCAAATTCATAGTTTGCCCAGATCATATACAGAAATCATGAGTCATGCTTACATTTACGTGATACATCTATTAGCATTAACAGAGCACGTATCTCGGGAAACTACCCATTCGTCTCGGTACGGCTGGAACTACTTGTCTTGTCCCGTGGTAAGAATTAAATGTATTTTTGTCTGTGTATGGTGGACACGTGGGTGTTAAATCTTGCACTCATACCAGTATACCTGTATATTGACCTGTTTTGTCTCTTGGCAACTCGGGTGCGTTCTGTTTGAGCGCAGTCGAGCTTCATTTGTAGGATTAGTTGAGGCTATGGTGGTGACAAGAAATAACTGTGATCGTAAGACATGACGTTTGGACTTCTTTTATTTTCTTGAGCTTAGGGTTGATACTAGTTTATGTATTTTTTTATATGGCTTTAGTATTGGAATAATTTGGCATGGTTTGTAACCGTACTTTATTTAAGTTGTTTGGACTAGTTGTTGCTACTTTAATGTTGGAGGTATTTGATAGTTATGAAATTGTGGTGGATGGTTTGGTTGGCGCTTAGTTTTTTTGTTTCACCCCTAGGATTTGGATAATGGAATATTGATTGGGGTTAGTCCTAATTTAATATTTAATTGTCCAAATTTTGGGGCGTGACAGGATCATTCAGGTCCGGAAATAAAGTGAGGGGACGGGATGAGGAAGCCATGGTTTAGATGTGAGAGGTATAAAAGAAATGAGTTGCAGAGAAATCGAAGAGAACAGATTGAGGTTCGGCCTCCTCCGTTCAGTTTCTTTTTTTTTTTTTTTTTGTCTCTCGATGAGGACGAAGAAATAGAAGAGAATGGTGAAGAAGAAAATGGAAGAGTGTGTAATTAAGAAGAAGGCAAAAGAGAAGAAGACAATGAGGGAGAGGGAGCCGAGGTGCGTAAGAATTGAGGCCTGCTTTTGTCAACCAATGACGCAAAAGTGAGGCCGCGTGTCAAACGCATTTATCGAAGGAAAAAGAGAGACGTGGGCGAGTTGTATGTGTATGCATATATGTATATATATGTTTTGAATTGTATAGATACCATTTATCACTACCATTCTCCTTCTCCTCCAGATTCTGACCCATGATTTCCTTTTGATAATGTCACAGGGGAAGAAATTATATGATGTTATGTAATATGGTATTATTTTCAAACTAATCTGATTTTATGTATTTATAGTTTGATACCTTAATCTTATATCATGTTGTTGATTAAAGCTTATTTATTACACATGTGCTAACCTATGTATTTAGAAATGAATTCAGGGAGCTTGATTTGAGGGGAAGGCTTTCTTACTCCAAAATCAAATCAAAGTATCATTGTGTGCCATCATAAAAAATGGAGAGATTGTTAGACTTATTTAGTTTGATGATTTATTTAATTATGTTTTAATTTATTTGAAAGAGAAAAATAGAATCCAAAATTTATTTTGATAATTTATTTAATTATATTTTAATAGAATCAAAATTTATTTTGATGATTTATTTGAAAGAGAAATAGAATCAAAATTTATTTTGACTCATTATTTCTCACCTAAACCTTTATCCTAAATGTTGTTAGAATGTATTTAATATTTGATTAAATCAGAGGTTCAAACAGCCCAAAACAAATGTTTAAACAGCCCAGCACAACAACAGGCCAAAAGGTTCAAACAGCTCAGCACAACAGCAGTTCAAAAGGTTCAAATGAAAGATATTCAAATTTGTAATGATGGAGTGAAAGATATTCAAATTAGCAATGATGGAGTACAACGATTATAAATGGCTATAAATTCAAATGAATACAACAGCTATAAACGACTATAAATTCAAATGAATACAACGGCTATAAAAGGCTATAAGTTTCATTATATATACCAAAGCCTCTAATGTAAACAAGTAAAAAAAAAAAAAAAAATTCTTTGATCTATAATCACTCACATCTATTCTTTAAAAAATTCTCTGAGAAGTGTTCTTCAATTTTTGTTTACATTATTTCTCAGAAATTATACACTGAGCCTTATAGCATTAATCTCATCTTTCCCGTGTGAGATTTACAGAAAAATCAGAGCTTCATTTTTATATCTATCTTCGAGAGATAATTATTTTAGCTTTCTGTGAAAGCAAAAACACCTACTTTTCTACCTTGTAAGAGTGTAGTACACTCAGTGTTCTTGACTTAGAAAATCTGTGTAAAATCTGTGGATGATTGCTCCATCTGTGAAAAGGTTGCTAGCACCCTGTGAAGCTAGAAGATTGTGAAAAATCTCAAGTGAAGCTTGAGGAGTAGATGTAGGCTTGGTTGAAGCAGAACCACTATAAATATGTTTTTCTCCTCTTCCCTAATCTCTTTACTTTCCTTCTACTGCTATATCTATCTAATATTCATGTGCTAATTATTTGATTTACCCTGTATGTTAGTTATACTTCATTATTATTTTGTTTGATCATTTACTGCTAAGTTCATCATTATGCTTGTTAATAATTTGTTGTACTAGTAGTTAAGTTTATTGGGGTATTATTAACTTTAATTTGCAGAAACCTAATCCACTCCCCTCTTAGGTTGCTTTTTGGGTAACAATTGGTATCAAAGTCTGGGGCTCTTATTTAGATTTAACAATCTTAAGTTTTTGATCCATAGCAGCCATGTATTTTGGCCGTTCATATTTAAATTTTTTTCATTACTCCTAAGTTAATGTATGTTAAAAATTAAACAAAAAATGATATATTAACAGTTATATGACATAAAAATATTTTTTTATATATGATTCACACCTCTCACATTAACTTAAAGTCTAATATAATAATATATTTTTTATATTATGTGATAGTTATTGTGATATTTGTTTATCTAATTTTAAATAAAAATTAACTTAAAAAAAAATTAAACATGAAGAGATAAGATAAAAAAAATTCAAAATTAAAATAAAAAAGTGACCAAGCCAAAATGTTTGTTGAAATTAGGAGTGTAAAAATAGTCCGAAACCCATGGGCAGCCCAAAGCCTGAGGTGGGCCCGGCCCGTTTCGCTCAGTTAAGCCCGTGCCTAAGCCCAGCCCAGTGCCTTGGGCCTGGGCCTTCCATTTGGGGCCCAGCCCGGCCCAAGAAAAATTTGAGTCCTACGGACAGCTCAGCTCGGCCCGGCCCTCTCTCTACCAATGGTCAAATTTCAAAAAATAAAAATAAAAAACAATTTGCAATGGTAAAATAATTAAAAAAACATAAAAATAAATAAAATAAATAAAAATATTGATGTTATAAAAATAAATAATTAAAATAATTAAATAAAAATTAATCTTGTAAAAATAAAAATTTATATAATTAAATAAATAACATTAATAATTTAATAATAAAACAAAAAATAATAATAGTTTGTTAAATTAAAATCAAACTACTAATAATTTTTTCTTTGACCAAGAGAGAGAGAGAGAGACAAATGGAGTGTGACCCACTCGCACACTACACTGTCATTGTGGTTGGCTGCTAGCAGCCAAAACAAGAGAGGGAAGAGAGAGAGAGAGAGAGAGCCTAGCCTATTCTGCTGTAGCAGGCATGAGTTACCTATTACCTATAACTATTACAAACATAAAATAACATGTAAAAGTGGTGAGCAAATTTAATTTATTGAAAATATATTTATTCATCATTAGGATAGACTGACAGAAAACATAGAAAAGAGTGGAGGTAAAGTTATAAAATATTTATTATATTCTGTATATACAAGAGAGAATCCCTAAAAAGAATAGAGCATGGCAATATTTTGATGTCTATCTCTAGCTCCATTCTTTTGGTCAGAAAGAATGGTTGTCTCTCTCTCTCTCTCTGTGTCCTGTCCGCCCCTATTAGCCTAGCCGAAATTGGTCTGTTGCATCTCCTCATCAATCACTCAACTCAACTGATAATATATATACAAACGGTCATAATTCAAACTACTATAAATATCTTTCATTTTTCAAAATAAATCTCACAACAAATAATTCTCTCTCTCTTAAACTCTCTCAATTAAACTCTCTCAATCTCTCTTAAACTCTCAATCTCTCTCAACTCCCAATTAATTTTGAAGTGTCATCCCTAAGTGATAATTGCAATTGTGCAACAAGAAACTTTTATCAGAAGAAGCAAATTTTTGTATTGCATTCGTCAGTCGATAACATTAATTATGTTAGACTTATTTATTTTGATGATTTATTTAATTATGTTTTAATTTATTTGAAAGAGAAACATAGAATCCAAAATTTATTTTGATGATTTATTTAATTATATTTTAATCAAAATTTATTTTGATATTTATTTGAAAGAGAAAAATAGAATTAAAATTTATTTTGATGATTTATTTGAAAGAGAAAAATAGAATCAAAATTTATTTTGTCCCATTATTTCTCACCTAAACCTTTATCCTAAATGTTGTTAGAATGTATTTAATATTTGATTAAATTAGGAGTTCAAACAATCCAAAACAAAGGTTCAAACAGCCTAGCATAGCAGCAGGCCAAAAGGTTCAAGTGGAAGATATTCAAATTAGTAATGATGGAAGTACAACGGCTATAAACGGCTATAAAGGCTCAAAAGGCCAAAAGGTTCAAGTGAAAGATATTTAAATTGGTAATGATGGAAGTACAACGACTATAAATTCAAATGAATACAACGGCTATAATTTTCATTATATATATCAAAGCCTCTAATGTAAACAAGTTACAAAAAACCTGAAAATATTCTTTGATCTATAATCACTTACATCTATTCTCAGAAATTATACACTAAACCTTATAGCATTAAGCTCATCTTTCCTGTGTGAGATTTATAGAAAAATCAAAGTTTCATTTTATATATCTATCTTTGAGAGATATTTATTGTAAGCTTTCTTTGAAAGCAAAAATACCATTTCATCTTGTAAAAGTGTTGCAAACACTGTGTTCTTGAAATCTTGAGAGTGATTGTGAATCACCTAAGATTTGCAAAGATTTGGGCTTGTGAAGTCTGTGTAAAATCAGTGGAGAATTGCTCAATTTATAAAGAGGTTGCTAGCACCCCTGTGAAGCTAGAAGATAGTGAAAAATCTCAAGTAAAGCTTGAGAAGTGGACGTAGGCCGAGTTGAAGCCGAACCACTATAAATTTGTTTGTCTCTCTCCCTTATCTCTTTATTTTATCTTAAATTGCCATAGTTATATTTCACATTTTTACTATGCTAAAATCATTAACTGACATAGTTGTTAAGACACTTGTTTTAATTATTTTTATTTCATTAATTATATTTATTTATTGTTATTAATTTTAATTGTAAAAACATAATTCACCCCCCTCTTAGGTTGTCTTTTGGGTAACAATTGGTATAAGAGTTTAGACTCTTGTTTTACATTTAATCATCTAGGAGTTTCAATCCATGGCAACCTTAGCTGAAAGACAAGCCACAAATAGGCCACCATTGTTTGACAGAAACAACTATAGTCATTGGAAGGATAAGATGACCCTATACCTACAAGCCACTGATTATGCCATGTGGATTGTTGTCACCAAAGGTCCAAAAATTCCTACCAAATTAGTAGACAATATTAGTGTACCTAAAATTGAAGATGAATTTGATGAGAAAGATCATAAATTATTGCAAGCCAATGCTAAAGCCAAACTCACCCTTGTTTGTAGATCAGACTCTAAGGAGTATAATAGAATTTCAAGTTGTGATTCGGCAAAAGGATTTTGGGACAAACTTGAGGTAACGTATGAAGGTACAAACCAAGTGAAGGAATCTCGTATTGATAAGCTTGTTTAGTTATGAATTGTTTAAAATGAACTCTGATGAATCTATTTCAAGTATGTTTACTAGATTTACTGAAATTGTAAACTCTTTAAAATCTCTTGGCAAAATTTATACTAACAGTGAGTTGGTAAGAAAAATTCTTAGGTGTTTACCAAAGAATTGGGAAGCAAAGGTCACTACCATTATAAAAGCCAAAGATCTCTCCATACTTGGATTGGATGAGCTTATGGGTTTCCTTATGACTCATGAGATCACCATGAAAGGACATGAGGATGTTGAAGACAAAAAGAAAAGTGGAATTGCATTCAAAGCATCATCAAGTGAAGAAGAACATGAAAACTCCAGTGAGGATGAAAGCTATACCATATTTAGTAGAAATCTCAAAAAGCACTTCAAGAAAAACAATTATGGAGAAAGAAGACCTTTCAAAAAGGGGTACAACAAAGATAACAAGAAATAACCTGTTAGGTTTTTATTATTCGCAATCCCGTTTGACAAAACTCCTTTCAGTTGTATTTGTTTTCGCATTTTTATTTCAGTGAGGCTATGAGTTTTTAGATGCGAATCCAACCCGAATTGTGCCTTGCAGAGAAGTTTGTGATGTTAATACTTTCAAGATTGCCACTTCGCTGATTATGACGGGGATCGAGCTGCCCGGTCAGCTCCCGGGGGTCCTGGGGGCAACGCCCCTTGGAGGGTCCGGGGCAGCGCCACGGCGGGGTCGAGGGGCAGTGCCCCTGAAGCAAAATGCAAAATTACATTCGAAGTTGCATGTCCGCCCTTGCTCGCTCGAGCGAAGGCTGCATCTGTGTAAAAGCCTGAAAGAGATGAATGCACGCTTGAGCGAAGGGTGCGTGGCTCGAGCGAAGCCACTTATGGAAAACACGCGTTTTTGGTTCCTCGCTCGAGCGAGAGAGTCTTCGCTCGAGCGAGCATCGCGATTCAGATTTCTATAAGTACGTGTTTTTGTCAGATTTTAGGATTACTTCTTCAGATCTTCTTTTTGGATATTAAGGTTTATCTCTGGAGATATTTTTCTAGTTTTCTTTGATGTTTTGATTGAGTATTCAACTCATGGTTTTAGAAGTTTACATCAAAGGATTGTTTGTTTAATTCTATACAAAAGAGAGAGTTGTTCTTTGGTGGATTCTGAAGAATACGAGCCTGAAACTTTGGTGGATTCTGGAGTGGCTCATAGTCAAGATAATTCCGAGGTGAAGACAGAGTTAGAAGAGGCACATAGAGGTTGGTTCAATTCGGGCGTGAATTTGCTAGGTAATTGAGAGTATACCTGTGTAATTCCTTTATATCTTCTTAGTGGATTGTTTTGTAGTTGTTGCCCGTGGTTTTTTTATCATAATTGGAGGTGTCCAATTATGGTTTTTCCACGTAAAATCGTTGTGTCGATTTGTCTTAATTGTTTGATTGGGATTGTTATATATTGCTTAAAATTGATATATAATCACAAATCAACATCTAGGAGATTTCTAAATTTTTCAATTGGTATCAGAGCGGTTGCTCGTTTGTTTTTTAAAACTTTTGAGCGAGATCTTGTTTGATTTGTGATAATGGATTCAATTCGTGAGGAAAATTCTATGGTTCGACCACCCCTACTTGACGGATCCAATTATTCTTTTTGGAAAGCTCGGATGAGATTGTTTTTGAAATCTATAGATGAAAAAGTTTGGCAATCTGTCATGAATGGGTGGACCGAACCAACAATTACCGTTGATGGAGTAACTTTTCCCAAACCAATTGATAAGTGGGACACAATTGATTACCAAAACAGTAGCTGGAATAATAAAAATATCAATTCTCTTTTTTACGCTGTCACACCTGAAGAGTTTAGTCGTATTTGTAATTGTGAAGTTGCAAAAGAGGCTTGGAATATCTTACAAACTATTCGTGAGGGCACTCCTTCTGTTAAACGCTCAAAACTTCAAAGGCTCACGTCTAGTTTCGAAAAACCTTTCAATGAAAGATAGTGAGACCTTTGATGAATTTTATGCAAAGTTGAGTGACATTGTAAATTCCAGCTTCAATTTAGGTGAAAAAATACTAGAATCCAAAGTTGTGGGAAAAATTTTGAGATCCTTGCTCGATCGGTTCCAACCAAAAGTTACAGCTATTGAGGAGGCTCAAGATGTTGACAACCTCATGCTGGATCACTTGGTTGGAAATCTCTAAATTTATGAGGCACATAGGAATTTCAAAAAGAAACAAAAAGATATTACTTTTAGTACTGCTCATAGAGTTGGAGAGGATTCTGATGAGGATTGTGAGATAAATTCCAAGATTACGGCTGCTTTTGTTAAACAATTTAAAAAATCTTTTTTGAAAAAGAATCCTAATCTTTTGGAATCTACTCATACCCATAAATCTAAAGGCAAAGATAAACTCAAAATTAATTCTATAGCCAAGAAGGAGAAAGGAAAGATACAAGGAAACTCTAAAAGAGTCCAATACTATGAATGCCAAAGATTTGGCCACTTTGCTTCAGAATGCCCCACTCGTTTGAAGAAGAAGAAAGCCCTCGCCATCACTGGGATGATGAATCAGAATCTGATGAAGATGAAAATGACAACGAAGATCAAGGCGAAGAGGCACATAAATAGTTCCTTGCTTTCATGGCGGCTTCCGAAACTGAAGGACGAACAGAGTATCCGAAGAGCCTGGTTAAGAATGACACTGATGATAAATCCTTGGGAAGTGATGATGAAGAGCTTGAGCAAGCTTATGAAAAGTTGTATAGGGAATCTCTTAAGTTATCCAAATTGAATGACAAACTCACTATGAAACTCAAAGCATGTGAAAGTGAGAATGTCAAACTAAAGGAGGAGATTTTCGAGGCTAGGAATGATGTCCTTAAGATTTCTAATGATCGACAAGCTATTTGTGCAAAACTCTTGACTTGTGAGACAGAGAGGAATGAGCTACAACAAATCTATGCAACATATGAAGAAAAAATTGAAACTCTCGAGATGTCTCAAGTTTCTTTGGAAGAACTAATGATCAAATAACAGGAAGAGCTCAAGTGTGCTATGGCAACCATTGGTCTTTGGAACAAAGGATCAAAGACTTTGGACAATATCATTGGTTCTCAACAAATTTGTTCTGACAAGAGTGACATTGGCTTTGGTGGTAAGAAAGAGTAAAAACAGAGTGCATCCACATCACATGATATAAGAACTCAAGGACAAGGGGAGCACAAGGTTCAACAAGAGGAAAGACTTCTCAATCTTCCTAAAGTTGGTAAGGTCAAAGAAAAGAAGGTACACCCTGTTTTTATTTGTCATCATTGTGGTATGCATGGTCATATTCGTCCTTATTGTTATAAGTTGCATGGGAGAGTGTCTCAAAGAGATAGAAGAAATTCCAACATCTCGTGGGGTAAGAGACACTTCATTGGTTGTAATGAGGTTAAGAGTCATATTAGACCTCGTTATTTTGATTTGCTTGAGACCAATCGTGAACGGAGGTTTTGGTTTGTCTAGTCCTAGGAATAGGAAGTTAGAAACCAAGTCGAGATGGGTTCTCATTGAAAGCAAAAGGAACCACAACATCAAGACACCACCCAAGAACCGCAATGCTCACAACTTTGTTTATACTAAAGCGGTTTGGGTGAGAAAACTTGACTTGTGTTAATTTGTTTATTTGTTTTAGCTTTTGGGTTTCTGTGTATTTTTTTTAATGAGAAAAAAAAAATGTGTGCTTGTTCGTTTTTTGTCTTGCTTTGGTTAAGAAAAAAAATAAAAAAATAAAAAAATCCCAAAAAGATTTTCTTAGTATGGTTTTGCAAGCTTAAAATTTTTGAGTGATCCTTGGTGCATATTGGAATTGATAAGATTATCCATTACATGTTAATATGTGTGTGCTTTCTATGGTCATTACTCATTTTGGAGTGTGTTTTTTGATTAGTATGTCTCATTCTGTACACACTCTTGGATTAGCAAATATCAGAGTCTTCCGCATTAGTGATTATTTTTTTTTTTTTGGACTTCTGGCATTGTATCTTTTGCTTTTCTAGAGGAATTGACCTATACTAGCATATCATGGGTGATCTTGAGTCTCTTAAATATCTTCCATATTTTTGCATTTCCACGGCTTTCCCCTCATTTCTTTGCAGTCTAGCCATGAGGAAAAGACTATCTCAAAGTCACCAACCAGGCCATCCTTATTATATCCATGCTTCTCTGGTTCAGTTTCCATACTCTTGAGCGTGTTAGCCGCCAATGAGTGTGCAAAAGAAAGAAAAAATGTGCAAAAGAAAGAAACAACAAAAAAGATGTGCAAAAGAAAGAAAAGAAAAAGATGTGAAAAAAAAAAAGAAAAAAAAATGAAGGATTCATTGATTGACGGGGAGCCTCCGCCTTTACTCACCAAATACTCCTTGATTCCTAGTGGTTTGACTTTCCTTAGTTGTGCTTAGATTCTCTTGCCGAAGGTCCAGCTTTCATATCACTACTAGGATTTGAATCTAGTGTTTGTCGAACTCCAAGAGTCACACACACACTTTTCTCATGGGATCTATGTTTTTCACATAATGCATCACTTTCTTTTATGAGAAATTTTCTAGAGGCTGTGCACATTGTGTTTTCAAGTAATTGTGTTTCTTGGATAGTCTTGTGTGTTTTAAGGTACAAATCTGAAATTCTCTACTTGCTCCACCATATTATTTTTGTCGTTTTCTTCCAGTTCATTGTTTTCCATGTTTGTGGTTGTCTTTCGTAAGGGGGTGCTTGGTTTGTCATTAAAAGAGTTTGTAAGCATGAACACTTTGATTTGTTTGGTAAGGGAGATTGGCTTTAGTTGTTTTGCATGTTGCTATGCACTGTTTGCTAATTATTTCCTTTTTGCATGCCCCTGATATTTACATCATTATATCATTGCTTGTGTGGTTTATGATCTTGCTTTTGTTGTTTGAGCTTCCTTTGTCAATTCGTTACAAAAAGTGGGAGAAAGTTGTTTTTCATGTGTCTTAGGTTTCATCTATTCATGCTACATGTTTTTAAAATCACCAAGTCACATATATTCATGTTTTCTATCTCATGCTTCAAGATAATCTTGTCATATGTTTATTGCTTTTTCCTATACTCTTGTGGCACTAATAGTTGTTTTGGAGATTATGGCACTAATAGTTGTTTTGCAGATCATGACCTTGAAAAAGAAGTTTTTTTTATTGGTTGTAAGGGTTGGGGTGTTTAGGATTTTATTTGTTAGGTGTGTTTTGTTACGGCATTGCCAAAGGGGGAGATTGTTAGGTTTTTATTCTTGGCAATCCCGTTTGACAAAACTCCTTTCAGTTGTATTTGTTTTCACATTTTTATTTCAATGAGGCTATGAGTTTTTAGATGCAAATCCAACTCGAATTGTGTCTTGCAGAGAAGTTTGTGATGTTAATACTTTCAAGATTGCTACTTCGCTGATTATGACGGGGCAGTGCCACGGCGAGATTGAGGGGCAACGCCCCCCGAAGCAAAATGCAAAACTGTATTCAAAGTTGCCTGTCCGCCCTTGCTCGCTCGAGCGAAGAAGTCCTCGCTCGAGCGAAGGCTGCGTCTGTTTAAAAGCCTGAAAGAGATGAATATACGCTCGAGCGAAGGATGCATGGCTCGAGCGAAGCCACTTATGGAAAACACACGTTTTTGGTTCCTCGCTCGAGCGAGAGAGTCTTCGTTCGAGCGAGTATCGCGATTCAAATTTCTATAAGTACGTGTTTCTGTCAGATTTTATGATTACTTCTTCAGATCTTCTTTTTGGATATTAAGGTTTATCTCTGGAGATATTTTGCTAGTTTTCTTTGATGTTTTGATTGAGTATTCAACTCATGGTTTTAGAAGTTTACATCAAAAGATTGTTTGTTTAATTCTATACAAAAGAGAGAGCTGTTCTTCAGTGTATTTTGAAGAATACGAGCCTGAAGCTTTGGTGGATTCTGGAGTGGCTCATAATCAAGACAATTTCGAGGTGAAGACGGAGTTGGAAGAGGCACATAGAGGTTGGTTCAATTCGGGTGTGGATTCGCTAAGTAATTGAGAGTATACCTGTGTAATTCCTTTATATCTTCTTAGTGGATTGTTTTGTGGCTGTTGTCCATGGTTTTTTTATCACAATTGGAGGTGTCCAATTGTGATTTTTTCACGTAAAATCGTTGTGTCGATTTGTCTTGATTGTTTGATTGGGATTATTATATATTGTTTAAAATTGATACATAATCACAAATCAACATCTAGGAGATTTCTAAATTTTTCAGAACCTATTATTTGCTATGAGTGCAAAAATCCTGGACATATGAAGATGGATTGTCCAAAATTGAAAAATCATGGAAGAGACTACAAAAGAAACAAGAAGGCCATGGTAGCAGCTTGGGGAGAAAGTGAAGATGAAAGCTCAAGTGATGAAATTGAAAATGAAGTAGCAAACTTGTGTCTCATAACTCTTGAAGAAGAAGACTCTACTCAAGATAAGGTAATTACTCTTTGTGAAGAACTTGAAAGTGCATTCCATGAACTAAAAGATGAATTTAGAAAAGTTTGTGCCAAAAATAATGTGTTGAAGAAATCTGTTACATCTTTATCTATTAATATAGAAGAATTAAAGAAAGAAAAAATTGTTTTGAAAAATGATTTTGACACTATCTCTAATGAGAAAACTGCTTTATAAAACAATGCTGATGATTTAACAAAAACACTTGAAAATTTTGTAAAAGGTAGAGATAATCTCAACATACTTCTTGGAAATCAAAGATGTGTTTTCGATAAGACGAGCATTAGATATGACCTTATTAAAAAACAAAAGAATTTCAATACAATTTTTGAAAAGGCATCTCTCGTGACTCACCCTCATATTATTTGTCATTATTGTAGAAAGAAAGGCCATTATATATCTTCTTGTCTATTCAAAAATAATATAAACATGGGAATTAAAAAGATTTGGACTGTTAAGAGATCTAACAAAATTAACCAAGAAGGACCCAATAAACTTTGGGTACCAAAAACCAGCACTTGATTGTCATCTTGTAGGTTTGTTTTAAGTCCAAAGCTAAACAAGGGAAGTGGTACCTTGATAGTAGATGTTCCAGACACATGACCGGAGATAAATCATTCTTTACTAAACTAGCATCGAAAGATGGAGGATTTGTTACTTTTGGAGACAACAAGAAAGGAAAAATCATCGCTATTTCTCCTAACCCTTCTATTGAAAATGTTTTACTTGTTAATGGACTTAAGCATAACCTACTTAGTATTAGTCAATTATGTGATAAAAATAATCGAGTTATTTTTGATAAATCACATTGCACAATTGAAAGCACAAATGATCATAAAGCTTTATTCGTTGGTAATAGCCATGATAATGTTTATGTTTTTCATCTTAATGATCTATATGCTAGTAATGTTAAATGTTTATATGTTAATAATGAAAATAGTTGGTTATGGCATAGAAGACTTGGTCATGCTCATATGGATTTAATTGCTAAACTTTTGAGAAAGGATTTGGCCATTGGACTTCCAAAAATTAAATTTGAAAAAGATCATCTTTGTAGTGCTTGTCAACAAGGAAAACAAACTAAAACATCATTTAAATCAAAATCTCATATTTTCACAACTAGACCTTTACAACTATTGCATATGGATTTATTTGGTCCCTCAAAGACATCTAATATAGGTGGTAAACATTATTGTCTTGTTATTATTGATGATTATTCAAGATTTACATGGGTTATGTTTTTAGCACACAAAGATAAAACATTTTCTTCTTTCACAAAACTCTGTTGTAGAATTCAAAATGAAAAAGGCTTTCTTATTACTAATATTCGAACCGACCATGGTAGAAAACTTGAAAATGAGAAATTTGAATTGTTTTGTGATGAGCATGGTATTGGACATAATTTTTCAGCACCTAGAACCCCTCAACAAAATGGTGTAGTAGAAAAGAAGAATAGAACTTTAGAAGAGATGAATAGATCAATGCTTTGCGAAAATAATCTTCCTAAATATTTTTGGGCGAAGCCATTTACACCGCATGCTATATTTTAAATCGTGCATTAATTAGACCTATTCTCAAAAAGATTCCTTATGAACTTTGGCATGATAGAAAGCCCAACATTAGTCACTTGCATGTTTTTTGTTGTAAATGTTTTGTGCATAATAATCGTAAGGATAACTTAGGTAAATTTGATTCAAAATCTGATGAAGCAATTTTCTTGGCTATTCCTTAACTAGCAAAGTTTATCGTATTTTTCATAAAAGAACTCTTGTTGTGGAAGAATCTATACATGTGGCATTTGATGAAACTAACATCTTTGCTCAAAAGCAAATTGTTAGTGATAATATAGATTTGGAACCAAATGTGGAAGATTCAAGTATCTACAAAGAAGAGAACCAACCACGTAAGTTGAACAAAGAGATTAAACAACCTATTCTCCCACCTCAAGAAGAAAGAGGAAACAATGATGATTTGCCAAGAGAACGGAAGTTTGTTCATAAGCACCCTAAGGATTTAATCCTAGGTGACCCTACAAAAGGTATTGAAACTCGCTCTTCACTTAGAAACATTTGTAGTAACTTGGCTTTTCTCTCACAGATTGAGCCTAAAAACTTTCAAGAAGTCGAATTCGATGAACATTTGATGATAGCTATGCATGAAGAGCTTAACCAATTTGAGAGAAACAAAGTGTGGAAACTTGTGCCAAAACCTAAAGATCATACCATTATCTGTACCAAATGGATCTTTCGAAACAAGCTTGATGAATCCGGCATAATTATAAGAAACAAGGCCAAACTTGTTGCACAAGGATACAATCGAGAAGAATGTATTGATTTCAATGAAACATTTGCTCTAGTTTCTAGATTAGAAGCCATTCGCATGTTACTTGCATTTGCATGTTTTAGAGATTTCAAACTTTATCAAATGGATGTAAAAAGTGTCTTTCTTAATGGTTTTATAAATGAGGAAGTTTATGTTAAACAACCCCCAGGTTTTGAAAATCATGCTTTTTCAAATCATGTTTTTAAACTATCAAAAGCTTTATATGGTTTAAAACAAGCACCTCGTGCATGGTATGAACGATTAAGTAAATTTTTGATTGAAAATAATTTTTCTAAAAGAACGATTGACACAACACTTTTTGTTAAAACTAAAAATGATGATTTGCTTATTGTGCCAATATATGTGGATGACATTATATTTGGTGCTACTAATGAAACCTTGTGTAAAAAATTTGCTAAGTGTATGCAAGGTGAGTTTGAGATGAGCATAATTGGGGAGCTAAATTATTTCCTTGGGCTTCAAATCAAACAATGTAAGGAATGAATTTTTACCAACCAAGCTAAGTATACAAGAGAACTACTCAAAAATTTTGGTATGTATGACTCAAAAATAGCTAGAACACCTATGAGTACATCCATTAAACTAGACAAGGATGAAAAAGGTAAGTCCATTGATCAAACAAAATATCGAGGTATGATCGGCTCACTTCTTTATTTAACTGCAAGTAAACCCGAGAATATGTTTAGTGTTTGTATGTGTGCTAAATATCAATCAAATCCTAAGGAATCATATCTCAGTGTTGTTAAAAGAATTTTTAGATATCTTGTTGGCACTCAAAATTTGGGACTGTTTTATCCTAGAGATGTTGCATTTGATTTAATTAGTTACTCGAATGCCGACTTTGCCAGATGAAAACTTGATAGAAAAAGCACCAGTGGCCCTTGTCACTTTCTTGGTAACTCATTAGTATCTTGGTTTAGCAAAAAGTAAAATTCTGTTGCTTTATCAACGACTGATGCTGAATATATAGCTTCCAGAAGTTGTTATGCTCAAATATTTTGGATGAAACAACAATTGGAGGATTTTGATTTGTATTATGATCATATTCCTATTAAATGTGATAATACTAGTGTCATCAATTTAAGCAAAAATTCGGTTCAACGCTCACGAACAAAACATATTGAAATTCGACATTATTTTTTAAGAGATCATGTTCAAAAAGGAGATATTGTACTTGAATTTCTAAACACCAATAAGCAATTGGCGGATATTTTCACAAACCTCTAAGCGAGGATCGCTTTAATTTTATTCGTGGCAAGCTTGGAATGTCGATTTCTACTTAAAAGGTTTTGTTGTGACCGTGAAACTTGATTTTTGTTAAAATGATATATGTGTATTGCGACATTGATATGGAAACATTTTATTAGTTGAATGATGTCAAGTCCTTCATACATTTATTATCCTTAACTGTTTGCTATTCACAACTATGTATTTTTATTCTGCATCTTGAGCTTAATTTAATTTTGCACACATTGATTTTTTTTTGAATTTTTACTATTAGCCTTAATTTCGTTTATTTTTTTATTATTTATTTTTTTCCCGTTTCACTAATAAGCTTCATTTCCTTTATTTATTTTCTTTTCTTCTCATTATTTTTTTTCTTTTCCATTATTTATTTATTTATTTTTCCATTAGGCTTAATTTTTATTTATTATTTTCTGCACTTTAATTTCATCTTCCATGCGTAAAATATATATATATATATATATATAAACAAAAACCGAAATGAAGAAAACAAAAATAACTTAAAATAACAATATTTACATAAAAAAAAAACACCATTTTTTTTTCGGCCATACGCCGATCAACATACACATATTTACATATAAAAATAAATAAATAAATAAATAAATAAAACTTCATTTTTTTTTTACAACCATACGCCGATCTTACTTACTCGCCTCTTCCACCGCTCTTTTCTTCTTTTTATCACCTTGGGCGACCTTGACGCCCCTGCCCCCGTGCTTTCGTCGGGAGCGACGACTCCTCCCTAAGTATCAAAGGCCAAGAACGACGTTGCTCCAAATCGGGCCATGGAGGTGGTCTTCCGTTTAAGCTCTTTATTTTTGGCCTTCAGTGCGCCTATTTCTGCTCGCGCATCCTTGTACATGCACTGAAGTAGAGAGAGTTGGGCGTTGACCTGATGGAGCTCACTTGTCCTGTTCTGCAATCGGTGAACCAATTTTGTGACTACAGTCACCGTCTCTATACAGGACGTCAGTGTGAAATGATTGGTTTCAATGTCTGATTGAGCTGCCATAATTTGCTCAATTAACATCATAGGAAGGTTAGGAAGAGGAATGATAGGAAGAGTAGAAATAGGGGCACTCGGTCCAGCAAAGCTTATGGGATCGTTCAGGTCTGGAAATAGAGTGAGGGGACGGGATGGGGAAGCCATGGTTTAGAGGTGAGAAGTGTAAAAGAAATGAGTTGCAAAAAACTAGAAAAGAACAGACTGAGGTTTGGCGTCCTCCGTTCAATTTTTTCTTTGTCTCTCGATAAGGAAGAAGAAACAGATGAGAGTGGTGAAGAAGAGATAAAAGAGAGTGAGGTGAAGAAGCAGAAGCAGACGAATATGATTAAGAAGAAGACTGAAGAGAAGAGGCTGAAGAGAAGAAGACAAGGAAAGAGAGATAATCGAGATGAGCAGCAATCGAGGAGAGCTGTTTTTGTCAGCCAATGAAGCAAAAGCCAA
The DNA here is from genome assembly GCF_004153795.1 of Camellia sinensis. Taxonomy (NCBI): domain Eukaryota; kingdom Viridiplantae; phylum Streptophyta; class Magnoliopsida; order Ericales; family Theaceae; genus Camellia; species Camellia sinensis. The sequence goes on along the minus strand of NW_021026670.1, from coordinate 174,796 downwards.
GCCGCGTGGCAACCGCATTTTGCAAAAAAAGAGAGAGACGCGGGAGAGTTGTATGTGTATGCATATATGTATATATATGTTTTGATTATCTATTTTTTGATGTCAATTATCCCTATCATTTTCCTCCTCCTCCTCCAGATTCTGACCCATGATTTCCTTTTGATAATGTCATAGGGGGAAGAAACTTATGATATTATGATGTTATGCATTATGGTATTATTTTCAAACTAATCTGATGTTATCTTAGTCTCATATCATGTCTCTAATTAAAGCTTATTTATTACACATGTGCTAACCTATGTATTTAGAAATGAATTCAGGGAGCATGACTTGAGGGGGAGCTTTTCTTATTCCCAAATCAAATCAAAATATCATTGTATGCCATCATAAAAAAAGGAGAGATTGTTAGACTTATTATTTTGATGATTTATTTAATTATGTTTTAATTTATTTGAAAGAGAAAAATAGAATCCAAAATTTATTTCGATGATTTATTTAATTATATCAAAATTTATTTTGATGATTTATTTGAAAGAGAAAAATAGAATCAAAATTTATTTTGATGGTTTATTTGAAAGAGAAAATAGAATCAAAATTTATTTTGTCCCATTATTTCTTACCTAAACCTTTATCCTACATGTTGTTAGAATGTATTTAATATTTGATTAAATCAGGAGTTCAAATAACCCAAAACAAAGGTTCAAACAACCTAACACAGCAAAAGGTTCAAGTGAAAGATATTCAAATTAGTAATGATGGAAGTACAACGGCTATAAACGGTTTTAAAGGCCAAAAGGTTCAAAAGGTTCAAGTGAAAGATATTCAAATTTGTAATAATAGAGTGGAAGATATTCAAATTGGTAATGATGGAAGTACAACGGTTATATACAGTTATAAATTCAAATGAATACAATGGCTATAATTTTCATTATATATACCAAAGCCTCTAATGTAAACAAGTTACAAAAAATCTGAAAATATTCTTTGATCTATAATCACTCACATCTTTCTCAGAAATTATATGCTGAACCTTATAGCATTAAGCTCATCTTTCCTGTGTGAGATTTACAGAAAAATCAAAGTTTCAGTTTATATATATATCTTTGAGAGATATTTATTGTAAGCTTTCTTTGAAAACAAAAATACCATTTCATCTTGTAAAAATGTTGCAAACACTGTGTTCTTGAAATCTTAAGAGTGATTGTGAATCACCTAAGATTTGCAAGGATTTGGGCTTGTGAAGTCTGTGTAAAATCCATGGAGAATTGCTCCATTTGTAAAGAGGTTGGTAGCACCCCTGTGAAGCTAGAAGATAGTGAAAAATCTCAAGTGAAACTTGAGGAGTGGATGTAGGCCGAATTGAAATCGAACCACTATAAATTTGTTTGCCTCTCTCTCCCTTATCTCTTTATTTTATTTTAAATTACCATAACTATATTCACATTTTTACTATACTAAAATCATTAACTGACATAGTTGTTAAGACACTTGTTTTAATTATTTTTATTTCATTAATTATATTTATCTTTTGTGCTAGTCATAATTTTTATTAGGGTATTATTAATTTTAATTGTAAAAACCTAATTCACCCCCCTCTTAGGTTGTCTTTTAGGTAACAAATTAATTTAATTAAATTTATTAACTACTCATTTTTTTCATTAATTATTTTTGCACATATATTAATTATTATTTTTTATTGATTGTATTTACACATTATTTAAATTAATTATTAATTCTTATATATTGTTTTACTTACATTATTATAGATCCTAATATACCTAATGCTTATGTCAATGTTAATACATATACTACACAACATGAATCTGTTGATTCTTCTTCTAATATCTCTCTTCCAACAGTTGGATCATTATCTAGAAGCAGGAGTAGTAGTGTTTGGGAATATTTTGAAAAAATATCTATAAATAATCCTGATGGTACTATTACATTTAAAACAAAATGTAAATATTGGGCACATTTACTTAGTGTTGCATCTACATGGGGTACTAGTCATCTAAAAATACATGCTAACAAACATTTACAAAGTCAACAACTTGACATTCGAAGTCAAATGCAATTAGGGGTTTCATCAATTAGTAATTTGCAAACATTTTCATATGATTCTATACATGCACAAAATTCTGTAGTTGATTATATTATTAAAAAAGAATAACCTTTTACTACTAGTGAATGTTCCGATTTTACCAAAATAATTCACAAAAGTTTTCCACTGCAATATCAAAATTTTTCAAGAAATACTACTAGAAACAAGATTTTTAAAAAAATTGAGGATGTTAAAAGTGAATTATTTGACATCTTTAAAATTTTGAATGGAAGAGTTTGTTTAACATCTGATCTGTGGTAAAATAATGGTTTTGAATATCAATGTATCGCTGCACATTTTATTGATAATAATTGAAAATTAAATAAAAGAATTATTTTATTTAAATACACTGGTCATTCTCTTGGTATAGAAATAAGAAATGTGCTATACGAGTAGGCTTTACAAAATAAAATATTTGCGATTAGTTTAGATAATGCATCATATTATAATCAAAGTGTAGCCCATTTAAAATCAACTATACAATTACTTGTTGATGGTGATTTTTTTCATATTCGTTGTTGTACCCATATTTTAATTTGATTGTTAAAGGAGCTATATATGCATGTATACGAAACTTCCGTACTTGTAATAAAAAATACAACTATTACTATTATGTCTTCTGGTAATCGAATTTCAAAATATAGAAAAATTTGTCAACTAGAAAATATGTCATTTAGAAAATTAATTTTAGATGTAGATAGTAAGTGGAATTCAACATATAATATGTTAAAAATAGCTTGTAAACAAAGAAGAGCGATAAATTTATTTTTTGTAACAACATCAATAGGAGGAGTACTGACTCTCACTAAACTTAATTGGTTCCAAGAAGCCTTATATAAAGATTTTTTAAAAATTTTCGATACTTCAACAAAATTATTTTCTTATATATATATATATATATATATCTAGGTGTAAAGAAATTGATTTACAAGAATTTTTAGAGCGTCTTTTCAATGATCATACACAGTTTGCCCTTATTATGCAAACATGCAACAAATTATTTGAAGAATACAGGACAGCTATATCTGTAAATACACCCACACACATACTACACTAGCAATCTCATCTCGAGACAAGAGATTAAGTGTTTTTTCAACAATAAAAAGTAGAAGATTATTTCAACATACAAGTGTAAGTAGTTCTGAACTACAACGTTATTTAGAAAGCCTGTCAGTGGATGATTCTGATGATTTTGACATTTTAGAATGGTTGAAACAAAATGAAATTATGTAGCATGTGGTTTTACAGATGACCCATACTAACCGTTCATATTTCTACAGTTGCTTCGGAAACAACTTTTAGTGTAGGTGGACGGGTGCTGAGCGATTACCGGAGCAGGCTTTCACCCGAAATGGTTGAGACACTAATGATATCCAGAGATCATATACATGCGCTTACAAGAAGACAAAATTATAGTAAAAATGAGTGAATTCAAAATGATTTGGATGACATAGGCTCGGGCAACGCGACTAAAATGTCTGTCTCCTCCGATGATTGATCAACAATTTATTTTTTACTATTTCATTTTTTATTTTTATTTTTTTATTAGATTATTGAGGTAGATTATAATGCAAATAATTGGTAGGCTAGTAGGTGCCAACCTAGTTGGGATGTACTTGACATATAGTAATGCAATTGCTCTACCACCATCAGTAATCTACACCTAATTTATTTAATAATATCAATTTTTGTAATATTTTATTTCATTTTGAAATAAAAATTATTCATTCAATAAATATTATATAAATAATTTAATATTGTAATATTGAAAGTTTCATTTTCATATATATAAAATTATTCATTTTGAAAGAAAAAAATTACGTACTTATATATTTTTTTAGTTATAAGTTCATAATTAAAAAAATATAAATCATACATAATTAAATTTAAATATCACCATGAAATATTACATAACCAAACAAAACCTCTCATTAATCTTAACTAAAATACTCTAATATAATTTTTTTTAAAATTTTTTATTCCTAATATAAATATAAAAAAGCCTGACTTGACCTGGCCTGCAGCTCAAACCCTAGGCCTTATTATGAGTGACCTTGGGCTTGGGTCTGGTTCTCACTTTTTAGCTCATGAGCCGGCCTGACCTGGCCCACTAAAAAGGCGAGAGCCCGCAAAGTTCGCTTGGACGAACCCAAGCCCGGGCCCAAACAAGCCAGACCAGATCAGAGTGGGCTGAGTCATTATTACCTCCCTAATTGAAATGATGAAGCAATGACAAGCCAAAAACTAAAAGAATACGTACGAGAAGGAATTGATGGGAATGGGTCCCTCTCACCACCAAACAAGATCCAACTCCATTCCACTCCACACGTAATTACAAAACAAACAAAAAAAAAGATTAAAATCACCGCCCATGACAACACACCAACCAACCACCGCCCAACCACTCTCCTCTCTCTCTCTCTCTCTCCACTTAAACATTTTATTCTCTCATGGGACAGCTCTAACTGAGCCACTTTGATCTTATCCAATCTGATTTCACAACATCAAAGACAAAAACTTACCAAAATTTCCACTTAGGATCTTAATTTGGTTTCGTTTTCACTTGTATTTTAATTTTAAATTTGTGAAGAGTTTTGTGTGGAGAAAAGAACAACGGCTAAATTATATCTGTAATTTTTATATTTTATTTTGTATATCCATTTAATATTATATTTGTTTCAATTTTAATTTTAAATTTTTTATATTGTATTGTTTAGTTCAATTGATAATGAATTTGTAAAAAATTGGACTAAAATCAATAGGTAAAGTTGTTCGTTCACTCTCTTATTTTAAAACGATCATTTTGTCTTTAATTTTTGTTCAATTTCTTAACAAATGCTATTAGTTGGACCAAAATTAACGTAATCGGTTAAATTTAAGAATAAAATTGATACAATTAAAATTATAATATTCAAATTAACCCCAGACAATTTACAACGACTACAATATAATTTACATAAGAAAAAAGGAAAAGAAAAATCCTACACATTCAAGATGACCCATTGGCTAGTGTTGGAGAAACCCATCACTCAAAAACATAGATCCATCTCCAAATTGTTTAAAATAGATGCCACTTGAACAATAGAAGGTCTGTTTCTTCTAGAATTCCCAACACAAGCTGATGCAACTTTGGCCAATCTAACAAGAGGCTTCATATCAGAGGGAATTACTAATCTTGGGTCCAAAAGTTCACCAAACTTCATTTCTTTAATCAAAGGCAACGCCCAATTCACAATCAAACCATTTTCACTTCCTCTCCCACTCAAAAGCTCTAGCAAAACCACCCCAAACCCGAAAACATCACATTCCTTTGAAACCCCTCTTCTCTCAACCCAATACTCATCATCCACATACCCTTCAAGTCCTCTCCTCTCTTGAGGTACCAAAAAAGACAGCCCATAATCACAAACCCTAGCACAAAACTTGACATCAATCAACACATTTGAGGGCTTAATGCAACCATGGACTATATGTGGTGCCACCACTTCATGCAAGTACTCAACCGCCCGAGCCACCCCAGCTGCCACCCTCAAACGCCTGTGCCAATCAAGGAGTGACATGTCATCGGAGTTTTGATGCAAATAATAGTCCAAACTCATCATACCCACAAACTCCATTAGTATAATTCTCTCTCCTGGAGCCTCTGAAAACCCTAGAACCGGGACTATGTTGGGGTGGTGAGCCAAAGACAGCCACTTGAGCATCGATGAGAACCCAAAACCTGCATTAGTAAAAAAAAAAAATTATTATTTATGAGACAATGTAGTAAATGTACAAAAACATCAATAAAAAAGTTTGAAAAGAAGCATCGTTGCTTAGAAACACATCCAACCAAGGCCTTATAAATATTGGCAGATCTGTATCAGTATTTTGGACATCCGATATCATTATTCACTGATATATTTTCAATAGAGACTGATATTTAATCTTACCAGCTATATTGATCTGTATCTTGATAAAGCTGTTTAAAATCATGATTCAACTATATTGGCCTGATAGTTAAAACTTGAGAATTGGGGTGTGTTTCCTCCAAAGTTTCAAGTTCCAAACGTCCTAAGTGCCAATTATTTACCTTTAATTGGGACGCCCCAAGTAGACATTGAGATTAGTCTCTTGAATTAGTCGGTCCAATGGCCCCCACAAAAAAAACTAGGATAGCCCATGTCCTAAGCCAATCATATGCAATACTCAAATTGAAACAACCAAAAAACGAAAAACATTCACAAGCACAAAGCTGATAAAACCCGAAACCTGCATTGCTCAAAACAATCCGGGGATGAATCCGCTTCACGGCGACTAGTTCTCCACTTGGCAACACAGCTGCATAGACAGTTCCGAGCCTACCTTGACCAATAAGTCGCCGGTGGTTGAACCCATCAGTGGCAGAATCTATGTCCATTAGTGAATATGGAGATGCATAGAGCTTGGTGGGTATGGTTTCTTGGAACTCATCAACTGGTTTATTCTTGTAGAGGAAGAAGAGGATGACACCGAGGGCAATGAGAGAGAAAGAGAGGAAGGCCATGACGACGTTGTAAGCAATGTCTTCGCCATGGCTCATGCTGGAGGAGAGCAGTTTGTGGTTATGGTTATGGAGTTTCTTTGCTCATTTTCTAGGCTTTTCCTGAGAAAATGAGAAGTGGAAAAGGTTGGGTGGTTATAAAGTCCAGAGTGGAACTTGACTTTTTATATGCGTATGAACAAGAAAGTATAAGGGAAAGGTGAGAGAAAGAGGAGGTATCTTAGTTGACGTGAATGTATAGTTTTTGAAAATTAGGGTTGGATTGGCAAGAAAGTTGGAAATATTGCACGGTCGGTCCACATAGGCTGCCCTATTATTTGAATAACTAATATTATAAATTTAAAAATTTTGTCTAGAATTTTACTTGAAAAATCAATGGGTGGTTGAGATTTATTTTTAGGACAGTCTTACAAAACTCCAATTAAATATCTAATTGACAGGGTAGAAGTGCCTCTTCAATTCTCTCTTGAGTTCTGCCCAAGTCTCTATCTTGCACAACCCCTTCTCCATGTCGGCGTACCGCCTCCTCCACCACAACATTGCAGTGTCCTTCAGATACAAGGTAGCGGTCTGCACCTTCTCGTCTTCATCCACGATGTTGACGTTCTCAAAATATTGCTCCATGTTCCAAATGAAGTTGTCAATCTCTCGGGCATCCCTCGTACCATCATAGCTGTTAGGTTCTGGCGCACAAACCTTCCGCTTTGTTGGAGCCAAATTTCCTTCATTACCAGCGGACTATGGCCTTCTTGCACAACTCCAACTCCACTTCTAAGCTAGCCACTCTTGCCTTCAGGGCCTTCCACTCGGTGGGACTGTCTCTAGCTGCCTCAGAGAGAGACGAGTTCGCCCTTTCCTCGAAGGAGTCAACCTTTTCCTCCAACTCTTCTACCCTAGCAACAAGACTAGCAAAGAACGAGAAAAATTCTCTTATATAGGATATGGGCTTACCAGGGCCAACAAAAGCTTCCTCCAGTCTAGTGAGCCGCTCTGCCACACTCTCCATCATCCCATCGAGTCGTGCCTCTAACGCTGCCATGTAGTCCTTTGTTGAGAGCTTTTTCACCTTGGGGACGTTACCTTCGTCGCCAGAGGTAGCCATGTACACCTCCCTTGGTTATTTTCTCACGTAACCTCGCTCTGAAATGCAACTATTCCACTTTTACATAGACTAGTATATAGATGTATGACGCAAGTGTATATTTAGAGGTCAAACACATTAAATTTCAAAATTTAAGAATATGCAAATTTAGCAAAAAATGATTATATCTTCATATTTTAATCTGTTATGAAAAATAAATAGTGTTATATGTAACATACAATATCAAAAAGATAATTTATTCATTTTATATCAACAACAATATATACATATAACAATATTAAATGTAAATATACAAGTCTGATGAAAATTATGAGACACATTCTAAATAAGAAAAGACTCTTAGGTATGCATTGCATACTGTATACATGTACTTTTGTTATGTAATTTTTTTGTTTCAGTTATATATATTTTTTAGATGGCTTATGTAAATTCGTAAAAATTTACGTAATTTTGTGAATTTTAAAATTTTTATAAATAGACTTATGCAAATTGCTTATGTAAGTTCATAAAAACTTACGTAATTTTGTAAATTGTGCATATGGCGTTTAACCTTAAGGGGTTACAAGTGTCAATTACTCATGACAAATATTTTTACTATGAAGTGATGTAACATAGTCTATACCTAATATTGGTTCTAATTCTGGGTTGTGTATGCACTGATTTCGTAACTAGTAGTAATTTTGTGATAGATTTTTTCTTTAAGTTCAATTGGTGGGTTGCAATATTTGTGTGGGGTTTACTAAAATCACTAAACTGGTTGCTTTGTTGAGATTTGTTTAGTAGTTATTCGGTGATCTGATTCATATTGTTGTGACTTATGAATATTGGGTCGTTTTAAGTCAATGGCGCAACGAGGTAAAGATAGACAGGGTGGCCAAAGTAAAGCATTTGCTACAAATTTGGAAGATGAAATTGGGATGAATCCTTATTTGAAAGGAATAATGGTAAACCAAAATCAACTGAATGAGGTTGAAGAGTTAAGTTTACAATTAGCTACCTTGGTTGGAAAAATACAACACTTGCAACTTCTTTCCAAAGGTAGTAAGGGTTCCAAAGATCATCAACTTCCTGGTGGAATGATGATGTCAAGGATTTAGTGTTTCTCAATTCCATGGAAGCTACATTCCGGATGTGTTCGAGGAATGATTGAATACAATTGAGAGTCATTTGGAGTGTTATCACTACAAAAAATTAAGCTTTTAGAGACAAAAATTTAGGTACAAGATTGCTTTTTAGGGGCCAAATATTTTTGTTGCCAAAAGTATCATTATTATATTTTTAACAACGAAATTTGGATATTAGTGATGAATTATTATCCTTTTAAGACTAAAATTTTGTCTCAAAAAATAAACACTTTTGGGACCAAATTATTTTCTTCCTAAAAGTTTATTTATTAGTGACATTTTTTAAATTTTGTTGCTAAAAGTCTTATTTTTGACTTTTCAAGACGACATTTTAGCTACTATCTTCACGACGATAGAAATTGATCCTTTAATGTTTTTTGCAACAAAATTTTCATTTTTAGGGACAAAAAAATTTGGTTTCTAAAACTCTTACATATGTGGTGAAAGCAAGAAAGGTGAAAGCCTGAATACCCCTAGGCTTGTGCCTAATTTTTTGCTCCGTGGGCCGGCCCGAATTTTAGCGGGAGCCCGCAAGACCCAACATGGGTTAGGCTGGGCCAAATTTATACCCCTACGCATTTTCAACGACTAAAACGTTAGTCACGAAAAACTTCAATTACTTAGGATGACTAAATATCGCCAAATTTTTTTTTTTATTCATCTTATTTATTTTTTTTAACTACTAAAGTTTTAGTTGCCAAAAATCTATCCTTTTATGGTTATTAAACATTTAGCTGTCAAATTTCTTTTTTTCTAAATATATATTATAAATTTAAATTATATGAACACATTTATGAGTACATATTGTTTTTGTTATTTGACCAAATAGAAGATATTCAATTATCAATTTTGTGAGCAATAGCTTAGACAACCAATTGTTGCTTGACTTGGATTCTAAATTTTTTTTATTTTTTTTAAGAAATGACTTTTCTCCGGTTAAAATTTCAATTGAATCAGACAATTGAGATTTCTGATCGTTAAGATTCATTAAATAAAAAATTTTAACTGGTAAGAATCATTAAATAGAATACTCTTATCGGTAAAATTTTTGAAAAAATATAATTAGGACATATTTTCATAAATTATTACCGATAAAAAAAATTTATTTAATGATCTTACCAATAAAAAAATTTTAACTGCTCGGTCTAATTCAAAGTTTAACTAGAGACAAGTTAAAAGAAAGAAAACAAAAATTAAATATAATTTATTTATTGTTTATTGTACAATGGTATGTATGTGATTTGGTTGCCTCAATTTCTGCTAACAAAGATTGCATGTCAGAAGATAAAATATTCCAGCTCAATGATTGCTCCATACACTTTCTTTTGGAGGGTTTCCTCTAACCTCTAGCCTCCCTGTGGAATTTAACTTTTTGGTTGGAGTAAAACAAAAGTGAAAATTTTAGTGGAAGCAGCACAGGCACGGGGGTCATCTAAAGAGGCATAAGATATAGTTATATATATATATAGGAAAATGTTTGAGTATCACAAAATTAATAGTTTAAATGGTTTAAAATTATTAAAATGACGTTATTTTGTATTATTTTGTGCTCAAAATGACGTCGTTTTAATAGTTTTGAGTCATTTGAGCCACTAATTTTGTGACCCTCTAGCATTGTTGATATATATATACACTATAAAAAAGTATTTTAAAAATTAAAATTTAAGGATAAAATTATCTTTTAAAAATTAAATATTTTTGTTATAAAAAGTATCGTTATTATATTTTTAGAAACGAAAATTAGACATTAGTAATGAATTATTATCTTTTTAGGATCAAATTTTTTGTCTCAAAAAATAAACTATTTTGAGACCAAATTATTTTGTCTCTAAAAGTGTATTTATTAGTGACATTTTTAAAATTTTGTCTCTAAAAGCCTAATTTTTAAATTTTTGGGAACGACATTTAACGACTATCCTCGTGACAATAGAAATTAATTCCTAAGTGTTTTTTGCAATAAAATTTTCACTTTTAAATACTAAAAAATTTGATCTCTAAAACTCTCCTATGTTGTGGTGGTGAAATAAAAAAGTAAAATAAAAAAATAAGAGTAATGTGTACTTGGGTTGCTAGAGTTTGATTTATCTCCAATTCATAATAAGACAAATTGGACGGTATTGTTGGTATGCATGTGGCCTTATTTTAAATTTATTTTGATAATTCAAACTTTTTAATGCGTAAACTTTGTTGAGTATATTATTTTTGTAAAAAATTATATTAATTAGACATCTATAATAATTTAATCGGATCACATTTATGTCAACAATTTAATTAATGATTAAATGTTGGATCAATGTAATTTTTTTTTATAAAAATGATGTACTTAATAAACCATACACATTAAAAGATTTATCAAAATGAATTCAAAATAGGGCCACTACGCACTAACGACCTCTCCCTTTTATGAAAGACTCATGGGGTATTAAGCATATGAATATTAAATGCATCAATTCAGTTGAATTTTTTCTTAATCAAATAGAGAACTTTTTCTTTGGAATATCCATGACGTAGTGCGCGTTGATTGATTTGAGTTAGTTTTGGACAAATATCATATACTTAGCCTGTGTTTGGCAAGTGAGTTTGTAAGTTTTTTTGGTTATTTTAGCCACAAAAAATAAAATATATTATTTTAGCCATAACAAACAAAACATCACATCTAACCCATAATCATTACATTCTTCTCTCACAAAAAAATTCAAAAAAGTCAAAAAGTCTTTCCCAAACCAAACTTTTAAACCCAGACTAAAATAGTCAAAAAAGCCAAAAAACCAACTCACTTCCCAAACGGAGGCTAAACCTCTTTTGATAAACTAAAAATTTTTCAACACTATTCCAACCATCTATATCAAAACTAATGGGAGAGCGCAACTTTCTAGCCTTCTGTTTATTTTCTAGCAGATTCTATGTTGTATTTTTTCCCTAGATTTGATTTTTTTTTTTTTTTTTTATCATCACCATCTAATTGATATCGCTATTCTCGTCTCCATTATTGGCTTGCTACCGTAGAAAATTTTAAATCTATACTAAGATGTGATTCATGGGATTCGACTATACTAATTACGTTTTTACACTATAGTCGACCACATCAGATCTAAAATGGTTAATGTTGTAATATATAAGTGGACATTATTGCACCACAATAATTGGTTACGACGATGGACGGATCATGAAGATATTAGTGGTTATTGTTTTGGTATATATATATATATTGTGTTGCAATAATGCCTTTCTGCATAGAGGTTCCTCCCATCATAGGGACTTTCACCTCTCTGTGTGAAGACACCCCATATTCCTTTTGAGATCCCGTATTATATTATGTTATATTTAATTAAACAATTGATTAATGAATATGTAATGTCTTAAGTATCATGCTAACAAAAAAATTGTATATGTAAGCATTACTCTAAACGGGATATTCAAGTAAGTCTTAGCTCTACACTAGTGTAGTACATGGTAGGCTTCTCCATGATATTCTAGGATGTTCCAGAACCATCCTGACTCTCCTGGACCCTCCAAGGTTTTTCCACCACATTCCGGAATCTTTTAGGCCACTCCAGACCCTTTCACCACGTTCTAGAGCCTTCCAGAATACTCTAGCCCGTTCTCTTCCGAAACCTTCCAGCGCCTTCGGCACGCCTCAAACGCTGCCCTTTGTGTCACAGAAATTCTCGGGGCGTGACACTCTCCCCCACCCGATCTCGTGACGCCCTCGTTACGCAGAAGCATACCGAGCCACCACATCCCAGTATGATCTTTGTCCGTTGGTGCTGCTGCTGCTTACTGCTTCGTCTTTGCCCTTGCCATGCTGCTTAGTCTGCTGCATTGCCGCAAGTGCCTTCTCCTTGTCTTAGAGTAGCTGACGCCTGGCCACCAACGGGACCTCACATGGTCGATCACCTGCAAACAACAACATGGTTGCAGCGTGCGGGACTAGCATCACATTGTTCTTCCTCATGAAATTCGTCCCTAGGATTACGGGGTGGTTATCCATCTCAATGACCAAGAACTCTACCTGTCCAGTCCAGCTTCCAATGGTCATGTCAGCACTCCTCACGACACCTTGGATTGGCTTGGCCTTCACGTTTACTGGCTTGGACCAACCCTTGTCCTCTTTCATTTTCAAGCCCAGCCTCTTAGCCTCTTCGGTGCTCACAAAGTTATGAGTGACACCTGTATCTACCAACGCTTGTGAATTTATCCCATTAACCTTCACCTCTGTGTATAGCACATCCTTCTTCTGGATGCTCCTCGGCTCCTGTATCTTCTCATTCTTCATGGATATTGACCCAAGAAGTTGGATGCTCCTCAGTTGTGCCTCCTTCTCTGAAAGGCTTTCACTATCGGAGCCTTTCGTCTCTTTCTTCTTCGTGGCATTAAGCGCCTTCTTCTTTGGGCAGTTCCTCACCATATGCGGTCCGTTGCACAGGAAACACTCAAGCCGCCCTTTACCTTCGTGCCTCTTCCTTGGAGATCCGGTGCGTTGCCCATTCTTTCGTCGTTCCCGTCTCTTTTGGGACTCTTCATCACTGCGCTCATCATCGGTGGTTTGTGGAGACTGTCTCCCACCTTTGGTACGACTCTCTCTTGTGCCCTTGGGTTTCCCTAGCGCTTTGAAGTCATCCAACTTCTCTGCCTCCGCTAGTGCAGTTGCAAGGTCTTTTACCCTCTGACTCTGCAACTCTTTTGCTGCCCAAGGCTGCGAACCATCCAGGAAGCCACACAATGCCTTTTTCTCCGCTATGTCGGGGATCTCCAATAGCAGTGCAGAATACTCCTTTACATAGTCCCGCAATGACCCCTCATGCTTTAGCTTGCGCAGCTTCCTATACGCCTGGAATTCGACATTGATAGGGTAGAAGTGCCTCTTCAATTCTCTCTTGAGCTCTGTCCAAGTCTCTATCTTGCACAACCCCTTCTCCATGTCAGCATACCGCCTCCTCCACCACAACATTGCAGTGTCCTTCAGATACAAGGTAGCAGTTTGCACCTTCTCGTCTTCATCCACGATGTTAACGTTCTCAAAATATCGCTCCATGTTCCAAATGAAGTTGTCAATCTCTCGGGCATCCCTCGTACCATCATAGCTGTTAGGTTCTGGCGCACAAACCTTCCGCTTTGTTGGAGCCAAATTTCCTTCATTACCAGCGGACTATGGCCTTCTTGCACAACTCCAACTCCACTTCTAAGCTAGCCACTCTTGCCTTCAGGGCCTTCCACTCGGTGGGACTGTCTCTAGCTGCCTCAGAGAGAGACGAGTTCGCCCTTTCTTCGAAGGAGTTAACCTTTTCCTCCAACTCTTCTACCCTAGCAACAAGACTAGCAAAGAACGAGAAAAATTCTCTTATATAGGATATGGGCTTACCAGGGCCAACAAAAGCTTCCTCCAGTCTAGTGAGCCGCTCTGCCACACTCTCCATCATCCCATCGAGTCGTGCCTCTAACGCTGCCATGTAGTCCTTTGTTGAGAGCTTTTTCACCTTGGGGACGTTACCTTCGTCGCCAGAGGTAGCCATGTACACCTCCCTTGGTTATTTTCTCACGTAACCTCGCTCTGAAATGTAACTATTCCACTTTTACATAGACTAGTATATAGACGTATGATGCAAGTGTATATTTAGAGGTCAAACACATTAAATTTCAAAATTTAAGAATATGCAAATTTAGCAAAAAATGATTATATCTTCATATTTTTAATCTGTTATGAAAAATAAATAGTGTTATATGTAACATACAATGTCAAAAAGATAATTTATTCATTTTATATCAACAACAATATATACACATAACAATATTAAATGTAAATATACAAGTCTTATGAAAATTATGAGACACATTCTAAATAAGAAAAGACTCTTAGGTATGCATTGCATACTGTATACATGTACTTTTGTTATGTAATTTTTTTGTTTGAGTTATATATATTTTTTAGATGGCTTATGTAAATTCGTAAAAATTTACGTAATTTTGTGAATTTTAAAATTTTTATAAATAGACTTATGCAAATTGCTTATGTAAGTTCATAAAAACTTACGTAATTTTGTGAATTGTGCATGTGGTGTTTAACCTTAAGGGGTTACAAGTGTCAATTACTCATGACAAATATTTTTACTATGAAGTGATGTAACATAGTCTATACCTAATATTGGTTCTAATTCTGGGTTGTGTATGCACTGATTTCGTAACTAGTAGTAATTTTGTGATAGATTTTTTCTTTAAGTTCAATTGGTGGGTTGCAATATTTGTGTGGGGTTTACTAAAATCACTAAACTGGTTGCTTTGTTGAGATTTGTTTAGTAGTTATTCGGTGATCTGATTCATATTGTTGTGACTTATGAATATTGGGTCGTTTTAAGTCAATGGCGCAACGAGGTAAAGATAGACAGGGTGGCCAAAGTAAAGCATTTGCTACAAATTTGGAAGATGAAATTGGGATGAATCCTTATTTGAAAGGAATAATGGTAAACCAAAATCAACTGAATGAGGTTGAAGAGTTAAGTTTACAATTAGCTACCTTGGTTGGAAAAATACAACACTTGCAACTTCTTTCCAAAGGTAGTAAGGGTTCCAAAGATCATCAACTTCCTGGTGGAATGATGATGTCAAGGATTTAGTGTTTCTCAATTCCATGGAAGCTACATTCCGAATGTGTTCGAGGAATGATTGAACACAATTGAGAGTCATTTGGAGTGTTATCACTACAAAAAAAATTAAGCTTTTAGAGACAAAAATTTAGGTACAAGATTGCTTTTTAGGGGCCAAATATTTTTGTTGCCAAAAGTATCATTATTATATTTTTAACAACGAAATTTGGATATTAGTGATGAATTATTATCCTTTTAAGACTAAAATTTTGTCTCAAAAAATAAACACTTTTGGGACCAAATTATTTTCTTCCTAAAAGTTTATTTATTAGTGACATTTTTTAAATTTTGTTGCTAAAAGTCTTATTTTTGACTTTTCAAGACGACATTTTAGCTACTATCTTCACGACGATAGAAATTGATCCTTTAATGTTTTTTGCAACAAAATTTTCATTTTTAGGGACAAAAAAATTTGGTTTCTAAAACTCTTACATATGTGCTGAAAGCAAGAAAGGTGAAATTGATTTATCAAAATCTTAAAGGTCATGCCTTCAATTGGTGGAAATAATTACAAGTTGATAGGCAAAGAAAATGCCAAGAAAAGATTAGAGAGTGGAGAGAGAGAGAGAGAGAGGGAAAAAAAACTCAATGAGCATTTCTTGCCTTTTAATCACATGCCACATTTGTTGGTTGAGAAGCAACAAAAAAAAGGACATTTCAAGTTTCAGACATCAATACCAAAGCAGCTTTGCAATCGGACAACCATCCTATGACTATATCCAAATTGGTTACTCAACTAGTGTTGGAATAAAAGACTTTTGATGATGGATGTCATCATGAGATGCTCTTTAATGATGAGATGGTTGAACCAAGATATGATGAGAAAGAAGCTTTTATCTTTTTGGTGAAGAAGACGTGAAGGAAAGTTGTGGCAAAAAACAAGATTGTAGTCAAGCTCTTTCTATTTGTGATGAAGATATTCCCATCTTTGATTAAGATGTGAAACAAGACTATGATCAAGATGTGGCCATCTTTGATGACGATAGTGGATCGTTGCCTTATGAGGAAGTTGATTTTTGTGTCAATAGGAGGGAGTTGATGTTTGTGAATATAGAGGTGTTCCAATCTTTTACCACTATGATGGTGAGAATGACTATCTTGTAAAGAGTGAAGGTATCCTTGAAAATAGAGAAAGTTTTATAGATGAAGCAGGTTTTGCTCTTACATTACTTCCCATGAAAGAAGTGGTTGCAATCTGACTTTCTATTCCTTTTCTAGATTCTAAGAAAATTATGGTGGAAAGTCTTTAAGTTAAAGTTTCATGGGTGTTGAATGATATTTGCTTCTGATAAATGCCTCATGGGTGTTGAATGATATTTGCTTCTGATAAATGCCTCATATGCTATCTTCAAAGATATTTATTCTATTTTGTGTTGATTTGGTACCCGGCCCAACTTCATGGAGGAATGATGAGTTTATTTTGGGACAATGAGAGAAGTGTTATTTGGATGACATCTGGCTTCCAAAGCGGGCATGCTACATGGGTGGCCTATTCACACCACAACATGAATTCGGTTGATGTGCATAAAGGAGAACTCATTTTGATAGAAGGATATTTGCTAAAATGATTTTGAATAAGGACTCGTAGCTACTTAGTCTTGTTCACAGTTACATGTCCATTATACTTTCATGAGTCATTGTTTTGAGTCATTTTGTTGTAGTCTTAACTTGAAGACAAGTCATTTTCTTTAGAGGGGAAGTCTAATGTAGTTAGAATTAGTATGATTGTTATGTTTTAGTACCATAAGATTAGCTAGATGGATTTTTTATCATATAAATATGTGGTTAGGACCTTCTAGTATTCAATATATGATATTTTGATATTAAACATTTCAGAACTTGAGAGCTATTATTATGTGATTTTCTCTCTAATAAAATTCATTTCTCTAATAAACCCTAGGGCTCGGGCCCTAGGGTTTATTATTGCATATCAGCTGCTTATGCGATAAATGTAATTTCATTATATCTGTGATTCGATTTAAACAATGGTTGTGGTTTTATTATTCTTTGTTTGGGTACGATTTGAGCTAAGATGGTTACAATTTGAGAATTAGGGAAGTTACTATGGGAACTAGACTTGGAACAAATAGGAGCAAATTAATAACCAAAGTAATTTAATTATTTTTTAGAAAATTTAAACAATGCCAACTAACATCCTATCATGTGACCCCCCCTAAAGCCCCCCCCCAAAAAAAAAAAAAATTAAATAAAATAAAATAAAAAATTGTCTTACTAATGTTGCCTACTACTCTTAAGCCTCATAAGTATAGTAGGATTTTTATTAGAGTGGTGTGAAGAATGTGATTGTCTTGGGGTATATATTGGATTTCTAAAAATAATTGACTACACAAATATTGGATCAAAATCAAATGCTACAAGTTTGAGTTCAAAATTTGAAGTTTTCTATAAAAATACTACACAAATATTGGGCCAATATAAAGTTTTCTACTACTACTACTACTAATAATAATAATAATAACAACTACAAATAATAAAAAAGAATATTGAGAAGAAGAAGAAATGCCATCAAGATAGCGTCCACAAATAATAGTAAGGGTAGTTTCACTTTTATGCTTAAACTATCGCTATATTGTTTATTTCATCCTTAAATTATTAATTTCATCTATTTCATCACAAATTTTTTCTATTTTAACTCATGTTGACCAATGAAGACGACACCCAAAACAATAATGATAAAAGCTCAACCCAATGAGTAAAAAGATCATTTCATAATTTGAGAATCTCATCTTTTAACTCACCATATCGGACAACCTACATCCGAAACACCCATCTTCTTTTTTACTCCTCCCCCTCTCCCCCTATTCACTCGCCACCCTCTCCTACAATAACCGCCGTGGGGAAGAAAGTGAAAAGAAGATAAGTGTTTAATTGTGTGTCGTCCAATATTGTGAGTAAAAAAATGAATGTTTAATTATAAAATTTTAAGTTGTCCAAAATGTGAAATAACATTTTTAACCATTACTAATTTGGATGAGCGTCTTCAATTGAATTACATAAACTGAATCATAAACTTTTAAGGGACATAACAGATTAAACTAATGGTTTAGGAATGGACGAGGAGAAAATTAAAACAACAAATGACACATAATACATGATATATAAAATAAAATAAAATATGTAAACTTAAACAACAAATGACACATGATATATAAAATAAAATAACATATATCTGTGCTTATCCTTATTGTACCATTTCAATAGAGTTTAAATCCATTGGTGTATTCAACCTAAACATATAACATATAATATCAATAATAAAATATGTAAATTTAAACAACCTGTGGAACATAGTATACACAAAATAAACATGTACATAACATAGAGTTTGAAAAATTTTTATGTTGGAAAAATTTTCAAGTCATGGAATATTCTAACCAAACTAAGCATCTAGAATATGAATGAATACCTCTTTAAGCAACCTATTTGATGTACAAATGTATATTGCTTTGATGCCAATGCTATAATCATGACAAGTAACATTTTGAGTAAACTACAAGTACATAACAAAGAGATATTAATGTGAATAAAAAACTTAATTCACCAAGCACATGACACAATGGAGGGCAAGACCATAGTGAGAATATACTAACAGCTGATTGCAACAAAGGCGTTGAGGGTCCTGGTGTAGCTCTATTCAAATCTTCAATGCTATTCTTTGGTTTCATGGGCAGATAAAATATTTTCATTGTCTCTTTTATGGTCATATTTGGTTCAATTACCTTTTGGCTCAACATTAGATAGATTAGCCACCCTAGGATTTTTTATCTTTGAGCAAGTTTCAAAATGAAAGATACATGTGCCTTCGTGTAAATATAAATATATAAAATGGAATACGTACCACCACATAAAACATTCATTTATGTGTATCCATGCATCAAAATTCATCTCTAAACATAATTTGTGACCTCCAATAATTAAGATATGAAAAAATAAAAATAAATAAAAACGATAAACACAAAAGAGAAGATAAGCAAATGAGCGGAAGGAAAGAATCCATATTTACCAAATTAAGCATACACTTGTGAGCATGACGACCAAGAAGATTGACACGAATGAAGAACAAGTTCAACCAAAGATATATATAGGCCAAGATGTGATAAGATCAAAGTAGTCCAAATTTGAAACAAAGCAAGGTAGGAAAAAAAACATCTCTATTCAAACGAAGCATAAAAGCATTTCAAAAATATGACAGTCATGTCAGTTGGCTAAATAAAAAAAATTTTGAATGCGAATGAGATAATATTGCAACGTAATGGTTGAGGAGAAAATTTCAAGAAGATATTGCTTAGCCAAAAAAGTGTCACTAACCTTTGAACTGCATATTATATGAATCTGTCTCTTCCTTTTATTGTCAACGTTAGTTTTTCCCATCTGAATAACCATTTTTTTATGTTTCTATTCAACCTGAACATGTAACACATAACATCAATAATGAAATATGTAAAATTTCAACAACATATGGCACATTATATGCAGAATAAAACATGTATACATGCTTATGCTTATTGTACCATTTCAGCAGTGTTCAAAACCATTATTGTATGCATGAACATAAGAACACAAAAAGAGTTCGAAAAACTTTTTTATAGGAAAATTTTTCAATTCATAGAATCTAATCATACTAATCTGGAATCTGAATGAAAACTACTTTAAGAAGCCAATTTAATGTGTAAATGGCAAGCAAGTAAAAGATAGAAATGAACTCCACTTTGATGCTAATTCTATAATCACGATAATTAAAATTCTGTGCAAGGATACAACAAAAAGTGACTAATGTGAATAGAAAAGCTACTTCACCAAGCATATGCCACCAAGTGAAGTACAAGGGTGTACTGACAGCTAATTGCAACAAATGCACTGGGGGTCCCGATGTAGTACTTTGGCCTTGCAGGCTAACCAATACTGTCTTTTCACCTTCTCTTTTGGTGGGCCATGTTGGGTTCCTTTACCTTCGGCTCAACATTAGAAAGATCAGCCAGCCACCAAAGGATTTCTAATCTATGTTAAATAATTGATCTCAGCTCTGCAAAGTAATCAAAAGTCTCGACAAACAAGTTTTTAACATCAGAGATGCATGTCCCTCCATGTAAGATATATATGAATATATGTAAAGGAACCGAACTATTCGAATAAAACAAAATTAATCTCTAAGGAAAAAGAACAAAATGGATCAAAAGCCCTTTGATCACCATTGCATCTCTCGAGCAATGTAAATTATTGAAATTTAGTCATTTAAAAATGCTTGATTAAGAATGCCACTCCATAATCAGACATAACTATTCAAAAACAACAGAAGATTCTTCCTTTCATCAACTGCTCAATGTTTATAAACTCAGTATCATCAAAGTATATATTGTCCTTCCTAAGCTATAGATAGTCAAATCTGCCTTCTACAATTTCTGTTCCTTGTCTTGGATTTATTTCTCCAAGAAAAATTTAAGGACATAAAACGCAAATATTACTTGAGAAAATGGACATAATATAAGAATACATACTTATGTAGCATAGATAATAAGGTTTTCTTGTATGACACAAGTATACCAACATAAACTGTTATCTGGGACCCCATGTAAGAAATAAGATTTCAGTGAATTATATAAAAAAAAAAACCAAAACATTCACTCTGACAAGAAAAAAAAAAAAAAAAAATGGCAGCAAAGTTAGAAAAAAGTAGTTTATCTAACACAAGTAACATAGACTCAACCTGACCTAGGCTCTACAAAAGAAATAATCAGATCAATCTATGATGTACAACCTCAAGAATTGTCAAAAATACAAATCTACTAACAAACAATCAAAAGATGATTATGAAAAACGAGAACTTGCTATACAAAACTGCATAAAAAGATAACAATTCAAAAAGGTAATAAAAGACAAGCAACTAGAAAATAGACTGTAACGTCCCCAAATTATTAACATAAGAAAAACTCAAATTTAATCCATCAACATGATCTTGTTCCACACTTAGTAACTTCCATTGCATATATGTATACGAGATATAATGCCTCATCATTAACATCATCATCAAATCTCTAAAATTTGTATTCATTATACTCCGGAATTTGACAAAAGTATTCCACATACAATTATACATTCAACATTTCCTAGAATATGAATCTATGGCGTGTGGCACTATGAGTCGAATACAATTTAATGCCCTCATGGGCTACATGTTCCAAAGCTTATGCCCGGTTACACAAAATGATTATCAAAACCTATACATGTAAAGCCCTCGGCTTGTCAAAATAACGACAAAAGAAGAGCTATGTGCCCTCAAAATACACTCCACGCCTTTAACTCGACAGAATCACCACATCATTTTCTGCACAAATCCACTAGGGTGGGCACAAAGCCCAGTAAGAAGATCTTAACAAAGTATATACATTTTTTACAGTCTCCTGAGATGAATGCATATGCCATATCATGCTCAAAATATATTTCTTTATCTTTTGGAAATCTTGTGCACAATGCTAATTTGAAAACTCAACAATTCAATAACATTAATATAATTCAAGGGGTGGTAAACACGACTCAGGTAATTCCTGGGTTGGTATCTACAATTAGGCATATCAAGCACTACCAATCGCCACTTTACCAGTTTCTAACCGAAAGGCATGTGATACCTCCCCCGCGCGCGTTTTTGGTCTTTCACCCATAAGATTTCTGAATGTCTTTCTATATATTCGATAGGTTGAAATACAAGAATACATTGGTTTATATAATAGTCTAGCCCTAGAACGAAAAAGGAAATACGAGAATTATTTACTCAATCCCTAATATATACCAAATATATATACTACCATATATACAAAAAATCTAATATTTTCACGCCCCCGCTCAAACTCAATGTGTTTTAACAGAAAACACTAACAGTTTGGTATGAGTCTTGGTGAAGAAGTCGACAAGTTACAGAGCCAAAAAGACGAAAAGAAGGGAATCGAAATGGAGCCACTACAGGAGCTAACAAACAAAATGGCAATCAATCTCAATGTGCTTCGTCCGCTCATGGTAGACAGTGTTATGGGCAATCTGAATAGCACTACGGTTGTCACAATAGAGAGAGGTCGGAGAAGACTGAGGTATACCCAAATCAAACAAGAGACGACGAAGCCAAATTATCTCAGCAGCAGCATGAGCCATAGCACGAACTCAGCTTCGGCAGGAGAGCAAGCGATAACAGTTTGTTTCTTACCTTCCAAGAGATTAATGAATTGCCAAGAAACATACAGAAACTAGATGTGGACTTGCGATCAGTGACATCACCAGCCCAATTAAAATCAGCATAAGTCACCAAGTCCAAGGAGGAAGTAGAAGACAACAGTAAGCCCTGAAATATAGTACCCCGAAGATAACGAAGAAGCCGAACCAAAGCAGCCCAATGTGTAGACCGAGGAGCAGAAACAAACTGGCTAACCACATAAACAGCATAGGCAAGATTAGGACGAGTAACCATCAGATAGACTAAACAACCCACAAGCTCTTGATATAAAGTAGGATTATCCAGAGGAACGCCATCAGTAGTGTTGAGCTTCACATTAAGTTCAACGGAGGTATCAAAAATCTTAGTGTCAGTAAGACCGGCCCGATGAATAACCTCATTGGCATACTTGGCCTGAGACAAAAAGTAGCCCTTGGAAGAAGAAGCGACCTCAATACCAAGAAAATACCTCAATGGGCTTGGATCTTTCATTTCAAAGGTGCAAAAGAGATGTTGCTTAACCTCAGAGATAGCAGAACAGTCAGAGCTAATGATGATCATATCATCTACATACAGTAATAATGCAACAAAACCAGTAGATGTGTGAAGTAGAAACAAAGAGGAGTCATGGGCACAAGGATGAAACCCAAGCTTAGTAACATCTGTTTGAAAACGATCATACCAAGCACGAGGAAATTGTTTCAAATCATACAGAGCACGCCAAAGACGACAAACCTATCCAGAGAAATAAGGAAGGCCAAGGGGAGGACGCATATAAACCTCCTCAATGAGATGGCCATTAAGAAAAGCATTCTTAACGTCCATCTAATAAAGAGGCCAATGACGAACAGCAGCGACAAAGATCAAAGTACGGATAGTAGTCATTTTGGCAACAAGGGTAAATGTCTCCTCATAATTAATACTATACTCTTGTGATAAACCTTTTGCAACTAGGAGACCTTTGTAGCGCTCGAGAGAACTATCAGAATAAGTCTTGCCTATGAACCAACCAAATTCTTGTCAGCAGGCAAAGGAACTAGCTCCCAAGTAGTAGTTTTCTGCAAAGCAAACAACTCATTCTGCATAGCTCTAATCCAATTAGGATCCTGACAAGCTTCCTCGTAAGACTGGCGTTTTGAAAAAAATGGATAGTAGACAAAAATGTGCAATATGAAAGAGAAAACATGTTTTAACAAAACCAAGTTTTCCGACCTGTTAAAGGATGCGAAGGGGATACTTACGGTTGGCAAGATCAGGGTCGTCAGAGGCAGGAAGATCGGCAGTAGTGGCAGAGACCACTAGTGAAGGAAGAGCCTAACAACAGAGGAGGAGACGAAGAGGGAGCCAAAGGAGGAGGAGAAGAGGGAACAGACTCATGAGAGTCAGTGGAGAGGGACTCAGCAGGAGGGGTAGTAGAGGGAACAAGTTCATGAGAAATAGTAGAGATGTACTTATCGGAAGGGACCTCAGAAAGAAATGAATCAATATGAACCAAATCCTCTTTGGAAATTAGAGCAGTGATATAGGGAAGTTGAAAATAAGACAGACGTTCGAGAAAGGCAACATGGCGGGAGACATAACAACGATAGCCTTTCTAGATAAGATTGTAGCCTAAAAAGACACACATAACAGATCGAGCACTAAGTTTGGTCCTATCTTAAGGGGAAGAATGACAAAACAAGCAGATCCAAAAACACACAGGAGAAAGTAATTGGGAAGTTGGGAGAATAGAGCCTCATAAGGAGAACGACCAGAAAGTAGAGGAGTAGGCATCCTCTTTGGAAATTGGAGCAGTGATATAAGGAAGCTGAAATAAGACAGACATTCGAGAAAGGCAACATGGCGGGAGACATAACAACGATAGCCTTTCTGGATAAGACTGTAGCCTAAAAAGACACACAGAACAGATCGAGCACTAAGTTTGGTCCTATCTTAAGGGGAAGAATGACAAAACAAGCAGATCCAAAAACACACAGGAGAAAGTAATTGGGAAGTTGGGAGAATAGAGCCTTATAAGGAGAACAACCAGAAAGTAGAGGAGTAGGCATACGATTTAGAAGAAAAACAGCAGTGAGAACTACTTCACCCCAAAAAGGAGTCGGAATAGAGGCAAAGAGAAGGGCAGACCAAGCTGTTTCAAGAAGATAACGGTGTTTACGCTCAGCGCGACCATTTTTGGCGGGTGTATCAATACAAGAGGTTTGGTGAATGGTACCCAAATTGGCCAAATACTCACAGAACTTGGTTTTAAAATATTCCCCACTCAAGTCAGATCGTAACAATTTAATGGTAGCCCCAAACTGTGTAGTGATTATAAACAGAAATGTACGATATGTTTGGTAGAAATCAGATTTATGAGTCATAAGATAAACCCAAGTATAACGGGTGCAATCATCAACAAATGACATAGTATGTGGAACCCTCTTTAGTGAGAATAGAAGATGGTCCCCAGACATCAATGTGCACAAGAGAAAATGGAGAAACAAAACCAGAAATACTTTTATTAAATGGTAAAGTTGACATTTTGGCAAGTTTACACCCCCCCGACATTCATCAATTTGATTAGGAGAAACTTTACCCAATAATCCTGACTAAGCTAAAGACCGTAAGCGGTCAACGGACAAATGACCTAGGCGAGAATGTCATAAATAAAACTAACTCGATTGAGAATCTAACTGAAACAAGGAAAAGGCAACGGGAGAGGTGGATACAGAGAGATGCAAGCTTTCGACCACATAGAGATCTTCAACTCTACGGCCGATCCCAAGCTGCTTCTTAGACACCCGATCCTGCACACAATAGACAGAAGAGGAAAAGATAATATCAAAACCAGAAGCATCAAGTTGACTGATAAATAATAAACTGACAGATAGCTGGGGAACATAAAGAACAGAGGAAATAATAACATTAGACATAGCAGAGGGTAAGACAGACCTAATAGATAGAACAAGCATACCAAACCCATTAGCAGTATTAACAGTAATAGAAGAGAGAGAGAGAGAGAGAGGAGGGGGGATACAGTTTTGAAATAAAGAAAGGTGAGGAGTCATATGCTGAGAGGCACCAGAGCCAAAAAGCTAGACAAACGAGGAGATACCTCAAGAGGACCCAAGCAAACCTGAATAAAAAGAGATGAGAGCATAGGCGGATGGGAATGACTGGGAGATGGACAAGAGATGCTGAAGCTGAGCAATCTGGGCACTCAAGGAAGCCAAGTCAAGATCAGGAGCCGAAGCAGATGCAGTATAAGCAGCAGAAGGTCGAAAAGTACTCAGAACTAGATGTGAGGTGGCTGAGAAGACTGAGCAGACTGACGTCCTTTCTTGGGACAATTGTACTTCCAATGGCCCTTCTAATGGCAAAAGGCACACTCATCAGAGGCTAGTGGCCCCTTCTTGGGCTTCGCAATGGCCTGAAGCTAATGAGATGGTGGGGTCAACAACAGAGGAGGCTGAGTAAGAGCCAAGAAAACAGGTAGAGACAAAGTTGATTGGCCGTCTTAAGACGGGTTTCCTCAAAGAAGAGCTCACGAATAATAGCATCCACAGAGGGAAAAGGAGACCAATGAAGCATGCCACCCCTGATAGCCTCATACTGAGGGTAGAAAGCCGTTAAGAACTACACTAAACGACCATGCTGCCAAAACTCAACATAAGCGTCTGGTGCCTTGAGGCTAGATGGTTCTATGAGAGCTAACTAATCCAGAGGCCTATCATCTCAATATAGAAGTCCTGAATAGATTGATCCCGCTGACGAGCACTTTGAATAGCTGTTTCCAACTCATACCACTTGGCAAAGTTGGAATGCTGATACACCCCAGTCCCACACCTCTTTGGCAGTACTAGGGGTGTGCGCGGTGCGGGTCGGTGCGGTTTGAGAGAAAAATAGAAACCGTATGACGGATGGCGGATTGATAAAAGTGTCATTAGAATTTGCCATTTTCCTTATCAAAAATCGGCGGTTCGGTTGGCAATAATGGCGGATTTGCCTTGGCGGTTCGGGCGGATTGGCGGTTTATAAAAAATATAATTCAAATTACAAAACTTAAATCAAAGAGTAAAAAAAAAGCGAGAGATATCGTGATGTTAAGCATCTTGAAAAGTAAATTGGAATCCAACTTTATTTTAGATTACTGACATCTTGAATTCCCCTCGAGCAGTAATGTAATACTATATTCTAAGGTATAAAACAACAAGCAAACTTAAGTAAAAAAAAAATTTTAGAATCTTATAAAACATGATTTAATAGCGGTGCGGGTCAGTGCCCGCTCAAGCGTGAGACATGACTCTGCTCGAGCGCCCAATCCTCCGCTCGAGCGGACTACAAAACAGTGCAGAGATGCTGGATGCTCGAATCCCACGCTCGAGCGTCACTTCACCCGCTCGAGCGGAAGTGCGAAATCTGGAATTTCCAGATTGCACCTTCAAGCTCAAAACCAAGTTGTTAACAACTCAAAACCGATCCTCTTGGGCTCATTTT